>SNQJ01S0038228.1:68433-85055 GCA_010110895.2 Picea sitchensis | reverse complement strand
GGGCTTCATTTCATGCCACACCCCATAGGAAACATTTTCTATATTATGTTCAAGGTGATTTTGGACAGGTTCATTTGGGTGATGATGCACCATGCAAAATTGTTGGAATGGGAAAGGTAAAAATAAATCAAAGGAATGGAAACTAGTGGTTGTTGAAAGAGGTAAGACATTTTCCAGATCCAAGGAAAAATCTAATTTCAACAGGGAAGTTGGAAAGTGAAGGTTCTATATGCATATTTACAGATAAGGTGTGGAAGGTCACCAAAGGATCATTGGTGAGAGAAAAAGGAGAGAATGTAGGTACATTGCATTTATGTACTCGTAACACTGACTATTCTATCTCTTTATATTCTATAGCAGTGGATACGACATTGTGGCATCATAGGCTTGGGCACATGAGTGAGAAGGGGATACAAATGCTTCACAAAATAAATTTGTTGCTAGATCTTAAAATTATTGATTTGGATTTATGTGAGCAATGTGTTTATGGAAAACAAAAGAGAGTCATATTTCTCAGAGTCAGAAAATAAAATAAGAGTGAAAAGGTTAGATATTGTGCATACAAATGTATCATATCTTGGTGGCTCTTGTTATTATGTTACTGTTATTGATGATTCAACTAGAAAAAATTAGGTTTATTGCATTTGACAAAAATATGTTGTTTTTTATACTTGTAATAAATGGAAAGCTTTGGTTGAGAATGATACAGGAAAAAGGTTGAAGTGTTTCAAATCAGACAATGGAAGTGAATATTTCAACAAGGAGTTTGATGATTACTATTCATACCATGGGATTCGTAGAGAGAATAAAATTCCAAGAACACCACAATAAAATGGTGTGTTAGAAAGAATGAACAGGACAATCATGGAGCGTGCAAGGAGTATGAGATTGCATGATGGTTTTCCCTTATAGTTCTGGGAAGATGTTGTAGATACCTTAATAAAAAGAGGACCTTCAAGCTCTTTGGATGGTGGAATTCTGGAGGAGGAATGGATAGGTAAAGAGGTAAACTATTCCTTTTTGAAGACTTTCAGTTGTGAAGCATTTGTCTATATTGATAAAGAAAATAGAACAAAGCTTGAGGAAAAATCCAAGCAGTGTACCTTTATTGGATACGATATTAATGACTTTGGTTATCGCTTATGTGATTATGAAAATAAAAAATTCATTAGGAGTAGAGATGTCATATTCAATGATAAGGTCTTGTACAAAGATCAATTGCAGGGAAATAAACGGGAAAAAAAAAAAACCAGAATACACAGTGCTTGATGAGATCACTGAAAAGGAAATTCCAAAGGTACTAGAAAATAAAAATATACAACAACATGAGCAACATGTACCTCAAACTCTTGCAAGTGTTGTTAGAATATCTACCAGGTTAAGTAGACCCCTTGAATGATACTCTCCTTCACTGTATTATTTATTGTTGATTGATTTTGGTGAACCAGAATGTTATGAAGATGCAATGTAGGTAGACACTAAAAATAGGAAATGGATTCCCTGGTAAATAACCAGACTTGGGATTTGGTTCAGTTTCCTGTAGGAAAAAGATAATTGCAGAATAAATGGGTTTACAGGTTGAAGGAAGAAGATGGAGACAAAAAGAGGTATAAGGCTAGACTTGTTGTAAAGGGGTTTGCACAAAAGTAAGGTATAGATTTTAATGAAATATTTTCTCCTGTTGTTAAAATGACTTCAATTAGGACTATTTTAAGTCTTGTGGCAGTAGAATATTTTCATCTTGAACAGTTAGATGTAAAAGCAACTTTTCTCCATGGGTATTTGGAGGATAAGATTTATATGCAGCAACCATAGGGGTATGAGGTCAAAGGGAAGGAGAATTTGGTATGCAGGTTGAGGAAGATCTTGTATGACCTAAAACAAGCTCTAAGGCAACGATATTTGAAGTTTGATAGGTTTATGACAAAACAAGGTTACAGTAGATGTCATTTTGATCACTTTGTTTATTTTAAAAGGCTAGAAAATGGAAGCTATATTATCTTGCTATTGTATATAGATGACATGCTTATTTCATGGTCTAATATGCATGATATAAATGCGCTCAAGAAAAAATTAGCTAATTCATTTGTGATGAAGGATTTGGGTGCTTCATAGAAAATCTTTGGTATGAGAATAACAAGAGACATGAAAAATCACAAATTGACATTGTCTCAAGATGAGTACATAGAGAATGTGTTGGAGAGGTTTAGAATGCAGAATGAAAAACCAGTTAGTACACCTTTGGCCAACCATTTCAAATTAAATAAAGAAATGTCTCCCAAGACACAAGAGGAGATGGAATACATGTCCAAGGTCCCTTATTCATCAGCATTTGGCAGCTTGATGTATGCAATGATTTGCACAAGACCAGATATTGCACATGCAGTGGAAGTTGTGAGTAGGTATATGGAAAATACAAGTAAAGAACACTGGGAGGTAGTAAAGTGGATTCTCGGGTATTTGGAAGGTACTGCTACTCATGCATTATGTTTTGGAGGTTCAAAAATGGTTCTATAGGGATATGTTGATTCAGATATGACAGGTGATAAAGATAGTAAGAGGAGCACCACAGGGTATGTTTTTACTATAGGTGGAACAATAGTCATTTGGATTTAGAAACTGTAAAATGTTGTTGCACTTTCAACAACAGAGGCAAAGTATGTTGTTTCTATAGAGGCTAGTAAAGAGATGATTTGGTTATAGAGGTTTATGGAGGAATTGTGAAAGAAGAAAGAGAATAGCAGGTTGTATTGTGACTAGGAGAGTTCCATTCATCTTGTAAAGAACTCATCCTTCCATTTGAAGACTAAGCATATACATCTCAGGTACCATTTCATATGATCCGTCTTGGAAGATGGACATTTGAAGTTGGAAAAGATACACACTAGCCAATTCTGCAGACATGTTAACAAAGGGAGTAACCAGAGAGAAATTGAGTTCTTGATCAGTTTCAGTTGGTCTTCAAGCATGAAGGTGAAGATGAGAAATTTTCCAGGTCCAAGGTGGAGTATAGTCCAACATGTACAACAACAATGGAGTTGTTTTGATTAGTCTCCAAGTGGTGGATTGTTGGTTGTGGAGCCTAATTATATTCCTATTTCATATGTCTTTATTTTCAACCATTTTTATACCCCATGAAAACTGTACATCCCATAATACTATACACCCCTACACGTGGGGGGCCTTCCCCCCCCCCTATAGGGGTTCAGGGGAGAATCCCCCAAAGGAAAATTTTCCTTGTAAATGTATATTGTAATTTCATAGTAAATTTGGACCGTTCATTATAAGGTCACATATCTGATGGTAGAAGTTGTGTTAGGGTTTTTTTCCCTAGAAGGCAACCCTCTTTTATGAGGGAATTTTATTGAGGCTATGTATCATTGCAAATATTTTATTCTGAGAGAGGAGACTATGAGAGAAACAAGAGGAAGTTACAATGGGTGTGTTGTAGGTTGTATCCCTTCATTTTGTTGAATAATAAAAAGGAAGGACCTGGCAATTTCTCTGGTGGACGTAGCCAACACTGGGTGAACCACGTATATCTTTGTCTCTATTGTATTGTGTATCTTATATGTTTTATTTCTGCATTTTATTTTATTTTATTATTTCACGGTCATTTTTTTCTAACAAGTCTTCCCCTACAAATGAATAATATTTTTTTTGATATTGAAGTTATCATCAGACCAGAGAAAGAGCTCCTTGAAGTCTAAAAATTATGGAATACAACCTGCAAATGTTATTCCAAAGTCTATATCTTTTTTGAATTATTTCTTCGAGAGGGAGAGATATATAAAATTTAAATGTCTCATACCACTTAAACGTGTGGTCTTCATGTCCTAATGTATTCACAGTGTTGCCACAATAGATATATTTTCTTTTATTGGGCATAATTGGAAAAGGTTAATTAGAATGTGTTGAGGGGTCCAAATTTCCTTTTAACTCAACAACAAGAATCATGCCCAGAGACAAGTCCCAATTATAATATTCTCTGTTTGAGATAGCGTGATTCTCTGAATTGATGATCCAACAAGTTTCAATGGGATTTAGATTTGGTTTAAGGGGTGGTTTCCTTTACACATGAGTGTCTCCTTCTTACCTTACTTCTTTAATTTTTTAAACGTGCGGATAACTTAAAATAGCTAGGTTTTGAAGACTACAAGGTGTAGGATAACCTCTGCCAACAACATGTAAACACCACCCTATCTTAATCAGTATTAAAAATAATATGGTTACCAATAAAGAAACTGATATTGTCTAAGAAAGATGAGAATACAAAATAAACCACACACGAGGAAAAGCAGATAACTATAAATAATTATGATCATTGTTCACGTTTACAACATTAAAACATAAGAAACATTAACACACCATTGAATTTACACCAACATTTATTTATCAATCATAACCATTTAAGATAACTTAACATAGTCACAATCTTACTAAAAAACTCACAACTAATAAGTGTATGCAGAAAAATCCACATATCACATTAGTCCACAAGCTTGGCATAAATCATCTATGGCTCAGTATGAGCTTTGATATTAAAATTCAAAATAATTCTTCATCTAATTCTTCAGTTCTTACAAAAAAAACATCAACATTTCAAAACAAGGTTGATGTCCTTATTTATATAAAAAATAGCCTTATGCAAATAGTTTCAATAGTTACTTAAAGTAAAGGAAACAAAAATAGAGTGTACTTATTCATGTGTAAACTACTGGTAATCTCCAGTAATCTCATAGGATTTTCTCTATCATATTCCGACCATTGAGAGAAAATATCTTCGCAAGTATGCAAGTATGGAAATCAATGTTGCTCCCTTGGTGCGTTGAGTCTGTCGTTCATTTCCATCACCTGATTTTTGAACCGGTTTACCTTAGAACTTAAATGTCACATAATCCATGGTGATCTTATTGTCTCGTCGACAATTCTCTTAAGTTTTCCCTTTTCTAGCATTTTAACTTCGAGTACACCAACTTCAAATATTTTATCAAGTTCCAGGAACTATTCGACTATGTCATTCAAGCTTGTGAAGTCATCGGGGATGTTGAATTCCAGGAGGCGAATATCACTCATTTTTTGGTTTATCTTTCCCTAGTTCTTGAGACACTCTTCCCATCTATATTTCATTTTCTATTGTGGTTCTATCACTAGTTGAGTCCAATAATATGTTATTGTTTGGAACCTAGCCAATATTTCATCTATGAGCATCTCGATGCCATGATCCTCATCTCCTCGACCCTTCTGGATATCTCAGACGTATTCAATTTGTGCCAAAACCTTGTGGGATTTGTTAGACCATATCATAATAGCCTTATGTTCCATGAGACCAAGCAAGTTCTCCTCCTGATATCTAATAATCCGGGTCATGAAAACCTCCCTTTCCAATTTGAATTGGTTGTAGATCTCATTGAGCTCAATCCTTATGAACCTAACCGCCTGAGTGGTGTCTTGATAATATTCAACTTGATTCCTAAGATGCATGAGTTCTACTCTCATAGAATCAACTTCCCACTCATATTCTCTTTCCCTATCAATGGTAGCACTAGATGTGGCCATTCTAGATCCTAACAACTTTCTTACCTTGAATGGTGTAGCATCTAACAGATTTTTTCTCCATAGTAATCATCACAACACTATCCAGAGTAAGATTCCTCTTCTTTCTAGTCCTTTTTACCACCACTTGTCTTTTTTTGTCATAAGTGATAGCTTGGATATCGACCACCTCATCCACAGGTTCCAAAATTGGCTGGTGACTCCATGAGAGAGCATTTCTAAGACTACATGGAGTGTGAAACTATTTAAGATCCGGTTCCTTACATTTTTCAGATCCTTCCCTCTTGTTGTTGATGCCCATCTCTTCATATTGTGTTATTGTAGGCTTCCCTACTCCACTTTTTGTTCCTAATTTTGCATTGATGTTCATGGTGCTTATAGCCACATCCTCTATTGTTTCTCTGACAAAGGTGTTTCTCTTCTGGGTGGAGAGAGCACTGGAGGCTCAATTATATTTTTATCTAGCTCTTTATCAACATCATGTTATTAATTATCTCCACCTCCGCCAGTGTTAATTCCAAATTATTCTACAACATTTGGTTTTTCTTCCTCTTGACCTCTATCTGGTGCCCCTTGCTTCGAAATCATACTTCCATTGTTACTTTCATCTTCATTCCATGGAGCTTCCTCCTATTCTTTGTCTCGTGACTCATTTTGTTCCTTTTCACCATCTTCCTCTCCAACTTGGGGTTGTGATCCTCGACCTAAGGGAGTGATATTAACTTCAATTATATCCAAACCTATTTCCACATCTAAGGGTTGCAATCCTTGAGGTAGTTGAGTGTCCAGTAATTATGAAACTGCTTCATTGACAATAGGAAATGTGATGTCCAAATCCTCACTATCATTATCATAAATTGTAATTAGATCAGTGATAACTCGTGCCACTCCACTTATGATAGATGGTGTTGAAAAAATTGTAGTCATTGGTTCAAGCTCTGGTTGTCCTACTTAAACCTGCTCCACCTCTTGTTGTCCAATGTTTCCCTCTAGTGAAGTGTACCTTGGTGGGGTTAGTTCCCCTTCCCCCATATGTATTACTGGGGTTATTTTCAGTGTCCCTAATGCTTGCATAGTAGGTTGATGCCCGTGCTCATGGAATATTCTTTATGATTCTACTAAGATTCCTTATATTTCATCCCTCGCTTCCTATTTTGCATTCTCATTTTGTGTTTGTATAGTATCTCCTATTGTTTTCTCTAGCCACTCTAACTATTCATCTTCAGGCATGGTGATAAATCAAGTCAGGTCTATTTTCTCCTTCCTTCTTAAGACCTCCTCCCAATCCAAGGAATTTTTAGTGAATATCTCATCTTCAAAATTGTCATGTGCATAAGGCCAGTGGGATATTACCTGTTTATCATGTTGACTCACTAAGTGTCTGGGGTCATGCTTCTTGTACCTACCAGTGTAAAACCTATAATCCACCGGATTATGAGCTTCTTTCTTGGGCTATGTGATGTCCTTCAAAAAATGATATCCTAAAAAGAATCCATATGGAATGAATGTTATTTTCTTGTCTTTCACCAAGGAGGCATTGAAGCCTTGTAATATAGTTTGATAACAAATCTCCCCTAACAACATCCTATCTGATGCACAAGTTGACAGTAGGTGTGGGGCACCAATGGCTCCAAAAATCCTAATATAGGTATCTTCTCTTCCAAGTACCATTTCCCTATACTAGATATAACCTTTCACACTTCCTATGAAAGCCTCATGTAGTTTTTCTTGAAAATGAGTGAATAAATTTGAGCTAAAAACCCATCACAGATTGCAGTGTATGATTTCTTAAACTTGTTTTCCCATAAAACACTAAAATAAACATGGACTGACAACTCTGAGACGTGCTAAATCAAACCCAATCATGTAAACACATTCTTATAACACGTGGAATCCAACAGAAAAGATTCCATGAAGACGGTAGAGGTTTCCCCTTCTTTAGGTTTCTGTGCTTCTTCTACCATGATGCTCAATTGTTTAGACATAATAGTACCCCAGTTAAAAATGCTTTTGGATATAGAAACTATGTAAGCTAAGGGAATCCATCCTTTTGAAAACTTGGAGAAATCCCTCTCTCCATATAACTGGCATATCAATGCCATCAAAAACATGTAGGGTTCCCTGAGGTTCATTGTGTTTTACCACCTTGAGGCTCTATTCATAAATTTCTTATCTTCTTTCCACCAAGACACCAATAGTTGGCTCATGTTGTGGTGATTATAGAATTTGACCACAAACTTAGTTTTCAACCTTACTTTGGGCTCCCTTAGTTCACAATATTTTCCCACCTCTATAAGCGATAAAATGACAACACAATCCCCAACCACATTGTTTATTAAACATTTTTCAGCTTTGGTGTGATGAATGATCCACTCTAATGTTTTGTTACAAGGAAAAAATGGGGTCTTGGATGCCACCATGTATAACACTAACCATTTTATGTTTTGAAATATCTGGTCATCCAATACCCTAAATTCCGAATCACTATTAGGAGTAAACTTAGGGAAATCATCATGGTGGATTTTATTATACAAATCGATCCATGTGGGCAAGAGTACCTTGGATGTTGTTCTTACATCTATGTCCTTGTAGAGTGGTGGTGGTATTGCAGGTTTCTTTTGAGACATCTTGATCACTAGCTCCACCTTGGGTGAGAATTCCAAATCTTTAGTAGTTGAGATGGAGGCTTCTCCCACCTACTCATTCCTTCTCTTCTGGGTATTTGGTGATTAGAAGGTTGTTGTTATTTGAGGAGGAATTTTCCATGCAAAAGAAAATTAATTCATTCTCTTCTGGGTATTTGGTGATTAGAAGGTTGTTGTTATTTGAGGAGGAATTTTCCATGCAAAAGAAAATTAATTCAGTTCTATGTTTGTAAAACACCACAGGAATGAAAAGGGTATATCATAAGAAACACATACCCAGAATGAAGACATAGTTTCTTGGCTTTAGCACTTACCTATCCCAGAATTAGCAGAAAGACGACAACAATTAGCTTAAGCACAACACATGGTTCCCAAGGTTTCTTCACAACATTAATTTCTCAAGATCTCTACGAAAATGATAAATACATTACCAAATCAAATTCAAATATATAGTTTCAACAGTCCCATATGGGTTTACTAGTTTTAGGTACAACAAAAAATCCTTACAGATGCTCATGAATTAACTACATTGTCAGTTCCATAATATGGAGTTAATGCTCAATGAAAATTGATGATGAGAATGTATGTTAAGTCGGTCTATTGATGATTTCAAACAATGATTTGGCATGCACGGTTGATAAGATCGAGGACGGGGGTGCACTCTTGTCTTAAGTTTTGAATGATTAATGTTGGTGTTTAGTCGTCGATCCCGATGTGGATGAATTGTGGGCTCGTGTGTTTTATCATGGTGATTTTTCCAAGGTGATGACATGGGATCCTTTATCTCGGCATTTAAAGTTCAGGGAATTCCCTTAGCTGATGTGGTTGATACGCGTAGGTCAAAATCGTGAGATAACGATAGAGAAGGGCATCGTACAAATGGCCTAGATCAATTATGGAGTTGAGAAAAAAAATGGATGGCCCACATCGCAGTTGATTATATCTAGATCGGTCATTGGTGACAATTTCAACGTATTCAAAGACATGTCTCGAATCATGGTTCGCTGATGTGGACGGGTTACCGGTCATCGATGAGTATAAGTCACAAGTGGTAAAAGTGTGTTTTCTTAGTTTTGATTCGTTGATGTCAATACCATCGACAATCGATGGTATTGATCTTGTGGGTGTCTAACTCAGTTGTACCAACTTCATTTTGGTTACTGATGAAACATCAACCTCGATGAGTTGGAAACTTGACTATTCTCTTTAACCCCTTTACCGATATATCTCATTCTTTGGTGACCATTGTGACTCACTTGTGGTAACATGTACTTTGACATGGCCTGGATGACATGACATATCAGGGTGACATGGCGAGGTGTCATGTTTTTGTAGTTGATGATGCACTAATGCCAACGTGTCTGACATAGTGGCGATACAAGTGCCTACGTGGTGAATGATAAGGTGCGGTGATGTGTCACATACCTATGTGGCTCTATGTCATGCTATCCCAAGGTGAATCTTACCCTAAACAATTGACAACTATGATGGCATCTTGAGTTGATTGGATGGCCACGATCTCGAGGAAAATTCATTTGTATATGTTTAAATCGGGCTTGTCTTTGACATGTTTTTCTATGTGCGTTGTTGGGTGTCAACGAATGATTTAACATCGATGGAGCCTCTACCCACTATCTATCGACACACACTTGTTCGTTGGCATGGTTGACACCCGACGTTTATCGGTGTCGACATTTCCAAGGGGAGATTGTCTTATTTGGCACATATATATGTTGGCGTGGTTGAAGCTTGACGTTCATCGACATCGACACTCTTAAGAGGTGGCCATCAAACATTGGAAAAAGTCAGTTTTGACAACAAATTTGATAGTTTGAAAATGTTAAGTGTTGAAAACCTTCCCTTTTTCAGTGTATAAACTATCTATATTTCTCTATATTCTATTGATAATTCATACCAATCTTGGGACTCATCTAAGACAATCAAAACAAAAGAAACAAACCCCAAAACTTGTCTTGGTCATGCAAAAATAAAAGCATATGGATGAAATTAAAAGAAAGTGGTACCCTAAAATTTTATGAAAATTTGAGGGTTTGTTGAGTCCTCAACAAAATGAAAAGGTGGTAGTTCTATCATAATAATAATTTACAATGAGTATTTAGTTACTAAATTCTTCCATGTACTAATTTAATGTCATGCAATGTGGATTTAATTTTTAACTGCATGATTTGATTTGGCTTTGAGGGGAAATTACAAGATTTATGTCATTAAAATGGTTTTTAATTCACCTCATGGGTTGAACGATCTAGCAGTACGATAATAAATGTTCTTGGGAAATGGGATTATGGGATGGGATGTATGGAAAATGTTTAAGTATGAAGGTGAAAAATGAATGATGGGGAATGTGAAATGATGATTGCAAAATTGTAGGATTATGGGATTATGGGATATGGAAGGGTGGGTGTAGGGGATTTCCACATCCACAACTTGAAAATATACTAAGTAAACGAAATAATGAAATGTATGTGGCGGGAGAAAGTGGGTCATTTTGAAGTGAATGAAATGCGGGATTGTGGGGTTGCGGAGTTGGGGTGTTTTGGAACATCATTTACCCTCGTAATATGAATCCTACAAAAAGGAAAAAACAACTAAGTATGGAAAAAGAAAATAGAAAAAACGGTTAATTGTTGATATTTTTAGTAACTTGTGGGTTTGTGGGTTTGTGATGTTAAGGTGACTAGGGGTAAGGTTGATGCAAACCGCAAGAGAAAAGAAAAGAAAAAAATGCTAAGTATAGGATATACAAGAAAGGGAAAAATGATATAAAGAGATTCGAACTTTGATTACTGAAAAAGTGATCAATAGAATGACATATACTTGATTTCTCTTAGTCAATAACCTTCTGAGATTTTTATTCTTCATATGGATTTTGTTGGTTTTTGCTAGTCATGGAAATTGGTCATGTTATTATAGGTCTTAATTGTTGTAGGAATGCTCCACATAGTTGTGAGTCTCACTATGTGATTATTTTGTATAATGTCTCTCGTATGTCTGTCTTTGGTATAACTCGACATATATGTAAGGGGATCAATTTGGGTTAGTGTTTTTTTTTTTATTCTCTCATATCATATGCCAAATGTAATTTTACTTTCACTATAAATAAAATTACAATTTTGTTTCTTCGGAAAAAAATATACTTTATGACTTATCATTATTTACAATATAATAAATATATATTAATGATTTATTTGGATACATAGTAAAAAATTATGTATACATTATTTTTTATTGGTAATATACTTTAGGTATATTACAAGGTATCTTCATGCCTACTTTTTGGATTCCCTGTAAAAATTTCATCTTCACCTAGATCCCTATCACTGAGCACCACTATGTTCTTCAAAAACCACTAATTTTCATTTTCTCAAAAATCAAAGCAGAATTTGCCAATGGCCCTCATTGTCACTTTGTATCCTTCCTCACTACAAACATACCCTTTAAATTTCATCTGATTATGACTTAACCTCCTCTTGTTATGACCAAAACTTATTTTTTGGCTCCAAACTTCCTTTTTTTTCCATCTTTTCCCTTTTATTTCTCTTCTTTTCTCTTCTCTTCTTTTTTTCTTTTCTTATTTTCTTACCTCTTCTTCTCTTCTTTTTTTCTTTTCTTATTTTCTTACCTCTTCTTCTCTTCTTATCTTATCTTCTTCTCCTTTTCGCAATGTGTTGCATGGAAAAAAATCAGCGACACTAAGTGTATCACACCCTTTTATTTTCTTGTGTGATATGTCTTATCTTGCTTTGAAATTTTTTCCTTGACGACATATCGCTTCTCAGAATTTTGTATCATCGCAACATATCACTCCTCTTTTATTTTATCACTCTATGATTATTATTCCTCAACATTACATTGCTCCATTTTATTTTATTTTCATGTGAAAAAAACTTTATTTGCAATGATGTATTGAATCGAAATATTTTCATGGTGCAATATGTTAGGTTCCTATAATTATAGAAAATATGATGATTTGGATATCATTTGTTGGTCTCATGATGAAGCTCCTGGCTTGTTGACTCCCCTCGCTTCCCCCTCCATTTTGCATCATCCTTCACCAATCTTCCTGCTACATCATCCACTTATCCTTGCTAACCCATCTACTGCCATGCCTATGATCCCCTTTCCATCCATTCACTTAGCCATATATCTCCCATTCTTCCCTGAATAAAAAAAAGTTAGATAACCTAAGATAAATAATTAAATAAAATATTAATTGGTGTAATAACTAATTAAATTAATAATTTAAATAATTAGTAATTAGGTTAGTTTGTTTAGGTTATAAATTAGGTTAGTGTAATAATATATTAATAATTAACAATAATTTATTAAATAATTAAACAAAAATTAAACAAAACAATATTAAACAAAATTAAACATTAATTAAAAAAAATAAAACAATTTAAAAAATTGAAACAAATAAAAACAATACATAAATAAAACAAAACATAAATAAAAGCAAAACAAAATAAAACATAAACGAAATAATAATAAATAAAAACATAAAAAATAATAAACAAATAAAACAATAAAACAATAAATAAAAACACAAAAAACAATTTCGGACCCCCCCCCCCTTACGTCACTCAACCAAGGGGGGTTCGAAAAGTGAAACCACCCTGGCCACCTATCACCTCCACAGGATTTTGGACCCCCCCCCCCGGAATATCACATTTCCCCCAAAAAAATCGCTTTTCGCATGTTTTGACCAATCATCTTCCGAGGTGGATTCCAGGAAAACCAGGGCTCATTTTGAACACCTAAGAGAGGTTTTTCTCCAAAAAGAGATGAAATTCAATAACCTCTCTCAGTATTTGCACAGGTATCAAGAACTGGGAGAATCAAAGCCATCTCTGAGCATTATTTTTCAGGCTTCCATTTTTCCTGTTTTTGTCATGTTTTTGCGATAGATGTATTGGAAATATGGAGATGAATTTGGAAAAAACGAGAGAGGTTTTTACTTAGGACGACCTCATATACAATAACCTCTTTCATTTTTATCAGAAATTTCATATTTTTGGAGATACAAGCGTCTGAGTGAACCCCTACTTTCAACAATCAGACCCTTTTTTCATGGCAAACAGTTCAGAACTTTGAGGAAATTGTCTCTATTTTTGGCCAAGTTGTTGAAATCGACCTCCTGACCCTGGGGGGATATGTTTCTATATAAATAGTGTTGGTTAGTGTGGAATTTTTAAAAGGAGAAGACCAACATTGTAATGTAGCTCACAGTGAGCATATTTTTATTTTCCAAATAATACAATCACAGGATTCTTGTGTCAAATACCCTAGTGATGTATTGTCTTATGTAATTGTTTTTCCTATCTTCACAATCATATTTATATCTGAATTGTCTTTAGGAATTAAAAGAATAGAATTTTTTGAATTAGACACTCTATTCTGACTATTGATAATTTCTATGTTTTCCTCTAAGATATAGGTGGAAAATTCTTAATTGTTATCCATCTGCTGTTGATTTTGTTTCCTATCGCCTATTCCTCCTTTCATTTAAAACTCTGAGATCCAATTTTTTTACTACCTTTCCCTGCAGATTAACCTTAAAGAAATTGGATTTTATTTATTTGTTGATGTGACTCCATAGCCCAATGGTTCTTCTTCTATGTTCCTACCCAATTATTTAAATCAAAACCCTGAACTAGATAGCTAGCCTAATATCATCTTTAAAACAAATCTTAAAATAATAGAGAGAGCCCTCTCTGGTTCTAGGGGGGTTAGATCCTAGACTCCAAAGCGGTTTGTGGTTACCTCTGCCCATTTCTTCTTCAGCCTAAGAAATTACAGATTGATAACATAGTGGTGACCAGACTGGGGAAGTTCCTCATAAAAGAATATAAAGTTCCATATTTGATTATTGATGGTGGACAGTGATCAGACACAAGAAGGTTGAATCATCCACCTAGCAACTCCAATCAACTCCAATCAGTTTCAAAGACTCCACTGGAGGAAGAACCTGAAACATGAAAAAACAATCTGAAAAGATCATGTATGCCAGTTGGAATTTTATCCAAGACATAATAGGTTTTATTTTTAATTATTTCTTCTCTTTTTATGATCCCGACCAAGACCATATTGTTGAAACTTATATTGATCAAATTCAACCTGATGAGCCTAAAGAGATCAAGCCTAGTTTTACAGTCCCTATACATACTCCTACACCTGTAAATATTCCAGATCGATACAAGCCCCTTGTCTTACCATCTATACTCCATGATGTCCCTACAAATTATTACAAATATCTTTCGAGGTTTGATGGAGAATATGGTAACATCACTACTGAGAAACACATTCAGGGTTTTGAGAATTTTCTTGATCTTTTTGAGGTTGAAGAAAATGATGTTTGCATCATACTTTTTTCTCTATCTTTGCAATATAGAGCTAAGGAATGGTTCAAAAGTTTGTCAGCTGCAAGCATATCCAATTTTCATCAGTTTGTAGAAGTCTTCCTTGGTAGATGGGAGATCAAGAGAAATATTTTTCTCATTCTAGAAGAATATGATCATTTGAAAAGAGAGTCAAGATAAACAATGCAACACTTTTCATCCAGATTCAATCAAGTTTACAATTCAATGCCTACTATATAAAATCTCCTCCTGGTTTAGCTCTCTTACACTACCCAGATGCCTTTGATTCAGAGATGGCATTTCAGTTGAGATAAAGGAACACTACTACACTCAAGTAGATGCGGGATAGTGCAATAAGTGTGGAAGCGAATTTTCTTATCAAAAGGTCAAAGATCAAGGTAGAAGAAAGGAAGAAAATAACAAAGGAGAAGCTAAAATTTTCAGAAGCAAAACTAGACATTTTGACCAGCACAATGAAAGACATGATGAAGAAAGTTATCATGAGAAATGAACTTGTTGTCCAAAAGCATCATGTTCCATTGATTACAGAGAAAGAAAGGGTCACTGTTCCCAAGCATTTTGCAGCTCACCCTTGGTATCATAGATCAGAAAATGATTATTTTATGTATTCAATTCACAACATGGACATAGATGAAACTCCAAATCAACTCGTAGAAGAGCCATCACCTGATCTGATGTGTATGATTGATGATATTTCTTACCTGGATAATATACCCAAGTATGATCACTATGATGATGATTATGTGGTTGAAATAGATGCTAACTATTCAAAGCAACCAGTGACATGATTTTGGGAGAAGGAAGCTCAATTATAGATCAAATATGACAATCAACCTCTACATATTAATTATGACAGCAACGAGGAAAATGTAGAAAATCTCAGAGTAAGTGGAAAGTATTTTCCCTTATGTTTCTCTTCATTTCAGTTTCTGAGAGAAAACTATAAGCAAGTTGTTAATAGTAGGGATGGAGAATGTTTTCATCAATCAGTTGAAGATGTCATTGATGATATGGAAGTTGTTCTAGACCCAGAATTGCAACCCTTGAGCTACATTGATTTTCAAATTGCATATGAAAGCTTAGAGCCTGAAAAAAAATAAGAGTTAATCCAAAATAATTATGTACCATTAAGCTTTAATTCATTTCAGTTTTTAAATAATAATCTTGATCATGTCCTAAATGATAAGCACATAGAAAAATATAAAGTGTCATTGGAACCAATGCAGCAGTCATCCCATTTTTGACAAGATCCAATAGCTAATGTGTTGGATGATATGTGTAGTCAAAGTCTTGTTCCATTGGCCAACTATGAGCTTAAAATCAATTATGATATAAACTTAATTAGACAACCAACTTCATGGTCTTGTTCAGCAGGAGTCTCATTTCAAAGTTCGGCAGAAAATTTGCTGCCATACAAGAACTATATAATGATGTAAAAAGCATATGTGCCATACCCAATTATGACCATAAATTTGTTGAAAGTCAAGAAATAGGTCGTGTCTTTCCTAATCCCATAGCAGACTACATGGAAGATGTTTTCAGCAGTGGCCATTACACTTTGCAGTTTTGATTCTATGGACAAAAGGACAAGTTGTCCTTTTGATTGTGCTAACAAGAAGTCAAGTAGTCTGTTGGGACTCAGAAATGTTGTATTTCCATCCACCTTTCCTTTCATCATTCTTCACATTTCATCGCCCCATTAACCTTTCATGATACCATTTTCATAATTAAATATGGGTTTAACCTTATTATTTTCCAAATCATTTATTTTAGTATTAAAAGGGAATTTGCGATTAAATATTAGAAAATTGACATGTTTTCATATATCTCAAAAATGTTTGAGCTTTATCATGTGTAGGAATATGTGAAGGGTTAATTCAAAAAGAATTCTCGAATACTTCCTCCACCATTTCAAGATTTGAGGAGATAATTCAATCCTAATCCAAGGAGAAGATCATGGAGATTTGGTTGTCATATCTTATCCAAGATATATGAGAGATATGTGTGAGGATTTGAAGGGATT
>SNQJ01S0038228.1:2818-25210 GCA_010110895.2 Picea sitchensis | reverse complement strand
TCTATCATCTTTCTAGAATACAATATAATTGAATTGAATTAAATTTTTAAGTGAGTTGTAATTTTGTTGTTCAAATCGTTTGATATGGACGCTTTGCGGATTGAATTATTTTTAGTATAAAATAATTTAATTGCATTTTATCAAATAAATTAAAATGTTTAATGGAAATTAAAATTTATAAATTAATTATATTATAATTTTTATTTTTATATTTATGGACTTTAAGTTTGTATTAAATAATTTATATTCAGAATACATATTCAAAATTCTTTCTTTAAGCATTTGTAAGCATGAACATTTCAAAATTTTTCCTTAAGGAAAGTTGTAAGCATAATCATTTCAAAATTCTTCCTAAAAATTTTTGTAACCTCATTTGTAAGCATAAACATTTCAAAATTCTTTCTCTAAGCAAGTGCAAGCATAAGCATTTCAAAATTCTTCCTAAAACATTTTGTCAATTCATATGTCTCTTACAAGCAAGAATATTACTAAATTTTTCATGTACGTGCATGAAAATGAACTTATCGAACTTATTAGTCATAGTCATAGGTATAGAGGGACTATAGCAATCGATAAATCATTGACCTCGTATTAGATCGTGCATTGACCAGAAATATTTCCATATTATCTATTGTTGGAACAAGGGAAGTGAAAACATTGATTTTTATATAATAGAAAGTACCATGTTTGTCAAGATCTGATTGGACAACGGATTGGAGGTCTTATTGTTGGCTTCATTATTCCCAATGTTATATATCTTGGCATATCCAAAGTATTTGATCGTATATGGTCTTTTTGAATCATATATTTTATTATGCATTGGTCGAAGGTGGATTAATGCTAGCATTAGTTCGAATGTTTCCTTTAGCATTTTCTGCTAGGTAGAATACATTCTCTACCATATTACTATGTGTGATTTTTGCTTTATTGTTTCTTTCTTCGAGAGAACAGGTGTGCCACGCTGCATTTTTTCTTAAATGGTTGCACAGGCCTACTCCCTTCGACGATCCTTACAGTCTTAAGTGTTTACCTAACAGCTCTAGCAGTCTTAAATGTTTATTGTACAGATACATTGCAATACAGTTTCGTTCATGGTCGGCATCACTGCTTCAGTGGTCGATGCTTGTTCGCTGCTTCATTCCATGATTCTTGTTCTTGTTTGATTCAACTTTGCAAAGTTGAGGTCCTACAGGTGTAGTTCGACCTCTTTGTGGTTGTTCACTGGTTTGTTGTTCTTCAACTTTGCAAGCTATTGGACCTATTGTTGCGGTTTCCAGTTTTTTGGGGCTAAGCTCTTGTCATCCCTCGTTGACGGATAAGTTTCCCTGTTGTTGCTATTTTTCAATGGTGGGAGTCCCTGCCTCCAAATTCTGTTGCAGACCATCTTTGTTTGTGCTCTTCATTTCTGTTCCAGGAAACCAAATGTCTTCATATGTCGGCTACCACGCCCATAGCTTTTTCGAAAATTGCAATGCAGAGGGGTTTACGAAAGGTAGTTCGAAGCTATCAGAAGAGGGAACCATCTGGCGAGGTGTAGATGCAGGGAATGATTTTATTCCGTGGGTCAGAAAACTATGTCCACCTGTTCTCTTTCTGCTGAGTAAATTTATGGTGTTATCTATTTGCATTGTTTCTTTTGTTTGGTTCACTTTCCAGTGTGTGTTTGTTTTCTTGTCATCTTCTATGGGGACTAGGGGGGATTGAAGTTGAAAAGAAGAAGGTTGAAAGATACATACGGGGATTGGTACCCAGTTCCACGCTTGTAGTTTTCCTATTTTGCTTTCCTTTTTTTTTTTATACTTTTATTTTTTTCCCCTCCTTTTCTCTGTTTTCATACAAACTGAAAGTATCTAACAAACAACTTCAAAATCACAGTTCAAGAGATGAAAGAAGTAATATATGTTGAGTCGTATGAAATAGATACACAATCCATTATACATGACAACATTGACGTGGTTTTGCATAGCAATGGCCTTTTTAGATTGGATGCATTCTTGTATACTGTTGGGTATTTCCTTTTCGATACATTCCAGGTTCTATTGCATTTTCGGTATTCATCGACCGAGCTACGCAATGGATTGATAGATTATTTCTTGAGTTGTTTTACAAATGGCGATGTTGAGGCTTTAGAGTCTTATGAATACGAACTGAAATCTGATTTTCTTCGGCAGTTGCATGGAATACATGATGTCGCTGCGTATTTTTCAAAGATGTGGTTGTCTGCATCTCCAGTTCTGCCTGCACATGAGAGGGGAATTTGGGAAGATACATTTTGTATACGGTGGTTGTATAACTGGCTCAATATATCAGTTGGAATATGGTCATTGACAAGAAAAACAAGATATCTACTATTCAACAAAATTGCATATGACAATCCATATTGCATCTTGTTCCATGATGCCAATGTTGTCAGTGGTCATTATGAACCACTACTGTACAGAAAAATGTCCATATGCAATGTTTAAGGGCCTCATATTTACTTGTCTTCCATTTGCAAAGACCTTGAATCGCAATGAAAACAGATTTTTCATCGCATAGATTGCCATGGTTTACAGTTGACAACAAATGTTGTGTCTAGCTGTGGAGATAGTCTGTTCAATGCAATTTGTTGTTTGGTGGTAGCGGAGTTTGATGTGCAGTCACTGTGGATTTACACTATACAGTCCTTTTGCAATGCAATTATAGGCGGCAACCAACAGGCTTTTGGGTGCTTGCATCAACACCTTTTCCCATATCTCCTAGAAAATATGTCGCCAGTTGGAAGTTGGCAGGAATACCTTCTGAACATAGCGCTTCCATATGAAAAAGAGAATGTGGAGGGTTGCAGATTCTGTTTGCAATGGTTGTCTATGATATTCAGAGTAAATATCTAGGTCTGGTCGGCCTTGCCAGATGGCACAATCCATTCCTGGTTTACTAATTCAAATTACGATCGAACAATTGACATCCTCTTGTTGAAAGCAGATACAACACATATCCATTATGAACCTTTGCTTGGACATATCGGTGGTTCAGGGTTGAATGTCCATGCCACCCAAATGACATCGAATCTACATACGCGTGGAATGATTTTTAGTGAGATTGAGACTCCTCCTGGTTGCGATATGGCCATACAGGGCTTGAACAAAAAAACCATGCGTGAAATTCATCACAGTTGTGATGAGGCCATATAGGGATTAAACAAAAAACATAGAGTAAGTTATCACAACTTGAAAAAAGTTATGCGTCAAATTCGTCCTAGATGTGATGAGGCCATATAGGCCTTAAACATAAAACATAGACTAGTTTATGAGAACCTAAGTCAGATTGAAATTCATCCCAGTTTCCATCAGCTCATCGCGCCCTTGGGAAAGAAACGTAGAGTAAGTTTCCACAACTTGAAAAAGGTCATGCACGAAAGAAAAAAATACATTGCTACGCTTCCTTTTAGAGACAAACTCACATATCACAATCTAAAGAAATTTGTTCGTGCAGAACACAACAGAAACAGGTACAGTCGCATATCCCAGAATTGTCATGCAACTGTGACATTTCGTGGTCTAGAAGCAACACCATGAACTACTACCAATGAAAATGAGGAAACAATTTCTACTCATAGTTCCCTGTGAAAGAAAAATGCAAGACATACCTACATGAAACAAATTACAGACACTCCTTCCATTGCATGTGCAATTTGTGAACAATTGATTTTTTCAAGAAACACTAATTCTTTCATGCATGAATTGCAAGCAGAATACATCTGCTTGACAATGCATGATAAACCATTTTCTAGTGGAAAAGTTTGTCTTCCATGAAAACAGTCACTTGAAAATGGAAAACTGCCACAGTTTGCAACCCCTGACCAAATAAGATGTAATACACCACTACAAGATGTAAGTTCACTTACGGAACTTGAGGAGAGACTTGTGTCTTTGTGAATTGCATTTGCTCAAATTAGACCTTGGGGATATAAACGACCCCGGATGAGCTTAACAAGATCAATTATTAATGTGCTTGTTTAGCTAGATGTTGTGCAAAAAGCATTGCCACAATTCATTAGCAATACAATGACAATTTTTGTGGCTCTAAAAAGACGTTTGCGATACAAAAATGCCTATCAGACAGGCAAAGTGTGTGTGCATGTTGTTATGAAAGCATTAAAGGAATTATGTTCCAGGGCCCTGTACAAAGCACATAACATTTGTATAAATGGAAACTGGAACAGTGTTCTTGCAGAAGAGGATGGAAACTCTGCAAACACTCTCACAAATCCTAGTGAATTTGATACAAGGGATGAACTGGAGAATGAAACACCTGCTAAGACATTGGTGCATGGATTCATTGATTCATAGTGCATTCGTGACTTGCGAGACAAAATTGTCGAAATTGCACCTGCCGAGGGGCAACGTCCACTTGGAATATTCAAGGACAAATTCGTTGAGGAAATGAACTTTCCAACACTCTTCTATGGAGATCCACGTGCCACTAATATTACAGAACGATTTAGTTATCATAAAATAGTCCAATGGGAGCTGCTACATTCAAGCGGTTACTTCTCCTGTCACATAACAAATTTGTTTTTCAAAATAATGCACATAATAATAGAGCAAGTTTTGTCCTGCATGCAAGTTTTGTCCTGCATGTGGGTCCGAATAAGAAAAGGCTAGTTACAAGAAAGAAAGTTGTTGGCCAAGGATGTGAAGTACAAAGTAAACCTAGAAAAAAATATGAAATATGATATTGGATACATAGATTTCAAAAACATTCGCACCTCTCTTGACTATTTGCAACAAAAAAAAACAAATATTTTTGCAATGATCCGGTAATTGGGCCCGCCAACATTTTTCATCACATTTACAAGTGCAGAGAATTGGTGGGATCCATTGGTGGCTATCGTATCTGACCTACATAGGAACAGGAAACGTAAAAAAGAAACCGATACACTGGAAAATAATGTCATTGACTACCTCATAAGAAAAGACCCAGTGACATGTACTCACTACTATAGACATAGAATAAATTCTTTGAGACAATTGATATGCCATGACGAAACATTTTTCGGAAAAATATCGGACTACTTTTTTGTGACTGAATTCCATAATAGGGAAAATGAACATGACCACGCACTGTTGTGGATAGAGGGTGCACCAGTCTATGGAGTTGATAACAATTCAAAGATCGAACAATTTTTGGATAAATACATAACATGCAACAAAGATCATTTGGATCCAGAACTTGCCAAAGTCCATAGACATTACCATACAAGAAGTTGTAGAAAACGAAAAAACTCGCATTGCAGATACAACTTTCTCGTGCCGCCAATGAGAGCTACAAGAATCATAGAGCCACTTAGTTTAGAGGACAATGTTGTTGTTGAGAAATATAAATAATTGTTTGCATTTCTAGAACAAGGAGAATTTGACGAGCTTATGAGCTTTGATGCCTTCTTGACAGAGGTAAATCTATCAGAAGATGAGTACATCTAAGCCATACAATGTACGCTTAGGCTACCAAAAGTTTTCCTTAAATGAAAACTTCCCATATTTGGAACAACAGTTTCTCCAAAGACATGTCAGTTATGTGGAAAGAAAATACAGATGCGCAGTACGTGCTCAATGCATATGCTACAACATCATATTGTACCTCATATATGACAAAGGTTGACAAATCTATGACAAGTGCATTCAGAATAATACACAAAGAACATGAAAGAAGTCATATTGACGTCATACAAATGATACACACACTTGGCAATACATTGCTTAATCTTCAACAAATGTCTACTCAGCAAGCAATTCACATTGCACTTTCCCTGCCCCTCACTTGTAGTTCAAGAAAATGTGTCTTCATAAACACATCTCCACTTGAAAAACGCACATTTGTGCTTAAGCCACCGGTTTTGCTACAACAAGAGCTTGACAATTCAGAAGACATGCTATGTCACTCTATTGTTGATTATTACCTCCAGCGTCCATCTCCTATTAGGCATATCTTCTTAGCAAAATTCGTATCGCATTACAAAAAAATGGTGCACCCATATCAAAAAGAAAAAAACCCTCTGTGATACGGTTTGTCAAATACAATAAACATTGTGACTATGAAAACTATTGTAGAGAAAAATTGTTTTTGTACATTCCGTTCGATGAAAACGAAGAGACATTAAAACATAACTTCTCTACATGGGAGGCTACGTATGTTGCGTCTGAGACTATAGTGCACATCAATGAAGCTAGATTTACCTACAATGTTAATCCAACATGGGGTGATCTAGAAGTTGCAGTTAATGACCTAGAAAACCCTAATGATCATGATGAGACATTCACAAACCGAAAAACAACCAAAACTCCTTCCGAGTCCTATGACTTACAAGTGGATTTGCCTTGTCCTCCAGCAGGTGGAAATGAAAAACATATCAATCTTGGTTTTCAAGTCACAAAACATCCTTTCCTAATTGAAAATAATGAATACCACATAATAAGACGTCTGTTGAATCGCGAACAACAAACAATTCTAAAGGACATTGCTCTTAAAAAATGCTTGAACATAAACAGTCCTGTGCACTTGTTCCTTACAGGTGGAGCAGGAACAGGCAAGACATTCAAAGGAAAAGAACTATTCCAAATGCTTATATGAATCTATGATTCAAACAATTCCTCTGATCCTATTAAACCAAAGAGCCTAATAGTTGCATACACAGTAAAAGTTGCATATAATGCAGGTGGAACAACATTCCACTCTGCATTTTTAATGCCTTTTAACAAGTCACAGTTTCTTCCACTTAGCAGGGAAATGTTGGATACATTATCTAAGCTTTATGAGGAACTCCAACTTGTCTTTATAGATGAATCATATTTGATTGGGAGTCGGTTCTTGTATTCCATTGACAACCGACTAAGAAGCATAAAACATGTGCACACAAAATACTTTGGAAACATTGACATGATATTCTTTGGGGATCTTTACCAGGCACAACCCATCCAAGATTCTTTGATATTTGAACAACCTACCATTAACATGGAAATAGTCACCCATGACTTCTGGAGAGACAATATTAAATTCTTTGAGTTGCATACTACAATGCGCCAGACAGATGAAACATTCATTGCAATTCTGAATAGAATGCGCACAAATAGCCAAACATATGATGACTTAACATATATCAATTCGAGGTGCTTACAACCTGCACCAACAAACCCAACGTTCCCTTACTTATTCTACAGAAATAAGGATGTTGCAATGCATAACAACCACATGCTATCGGTCATGCCTGGCGATGATATCATCATCAATTCAATTGACCCGGAAGAAGACAACCATGGAAATGTGCCACATCATGAACATTTAGTCACTTTACCTTTGCAGCTTGTCCTCAAATTAGAAATGTTGGTTGAAATATATGCCTGTAACTATGATTCACAGGATGGCTTGGTCAGTGGTGTATATGGAATACTCAAAGGCTATATGAAGACAAAAAAACTCGATGTCCTTTGGATTAAGTTCCATGAACCACATATAGGCAAGTGACAAGCAAGCAAGTTGTCTTATCTATATAATTCAAACACTGGAAGCGATTGGACACCTATTTTGCGAATATCAAAGCCAATATCGAAATCAGCAAAGACAATTCAACTGAAGATTCGAAAACAATTTCTGATTAAACTTGCATGTGCACATACAGTCCACAAATCACAAGGACTAACACTTGATAATGTTGCATTTCAGCTTGTTGGAATTCAGATACATGGACTTGTATACACAACATTTTCTCGTGTCAGAAGCATAGACTCCTTGTATTTACTAAGTCCTCTCACAAAAGACAACTTCAAATTGAAACAGAAAGTTGATATTGAAATGGAACGACTCAAGACCACCTCAAAATGGCAACTGCACTATGATTACCAATCCATACAAACAAATTCATCTATATCAATTCTCTCGCTTAACACACATAGCTTAAATGCACACATGGATGATATACTGAATGACTATGATATAATGCAATCCGATATTATGTGCTTGCAGGAAAAACACATGGCATTATGCATGCAAAACAAACAATTCCAAAATCACAATTGCATATCAAGTTACATTACACATCGGGTGATGATACTGGTGAAAAAACATGTACCAATTTTGGACCATATACATATCAAAGAAAAGAATGTTGAAGTGGTGCTTGCAAATTTTTTTTCCCATGAAACAGAAGTTGCAATATTGAATCTATATGTTGCTCCCCATGCAACATTCTCCAACAAAGTAGATGTTATTTCCAATGCATTGTGCCATTTCCATCTGAACGGACCCATTGTACTTGTAGGAGACTTCAATATTGACATGCTACAAAATAGTGGCAGAACAAAAGAATTGGAAAACTACATGTGTAAATACAGTCTCCGCTTTCTTTTGAACAACACAAGCCATCTGCAAAACGCACTTATTGACCATGTTTTGTCGAATGTGCCCATTCCTCAATACATTATGTTTATCTTAGAAACATATTGGTCTGATCACGATACAATTGGTATTGCACTTGAATTATGAGATATACATCAAACATATTGCAAAGTCATATTTCTATGTTTCAAAGCATATCTGTATAGCTTTTGCAAAAAAAACAAATATCCAGCTTCTTAGTTTTCCCTTTTTTCTACACATACTATTCTGGTGAGCATACAGTCGGTGTTGTACTTGAATTATAAAATATACATTACGCAAAAAAAAAAAGGTACATCCTCCTAAAAACTATTTGTTATTCTATTCATCTTATTCTATTTTTTTTAGTATATGTACATAGTACTTGCTTTTTTCTTTACATCTGAACTTATGTTCATATCCCTTTTGTTTTGTACTTTTATTGATAGAAACAAACAGGAAAAATAGACACCGCAAAGAACTCCTACATAGAGATGTAGAGGAATCCATGCAAAGGTGCATTTTTTTTTGTCCGTGTTCCATACTAAACAGTTTTTCGTTTACTCTGTCTGTATTTTTCGAACTTGTTTGCAGCTATGTTTTTTTATTTTTTTTATTTTGCGCCTAGAGCCTGCTAGCCTATAGGTCCGCCATCCAATAGAAATGCAATGTTGTGCCAGCCAGCCCACAATTCCACTTGTCAATTTGTATATCGCCCAACTATGGGTGTTATTTGCAGGACACAGAACATTAGAGGTCCAATGTACAACCCGCAAGTCCACGATCCAAATAAGTGGCTAAGTATGGAATAAGGGATCTGTGCATATTTGGTATGTATTGCTTGTTTCTGGAAGCCCGCCAACCCTGGAGTCTGTGTGTCAATTTGTATATCATGAAAATCACTAGAAGTAGAATGTTGAGCCAACCAGCCTGCAAATGCGCTTGTCAATTTGTATATCGCAGAGTTGTGGATGTTATTTGTAAGGCACCGAACAATAGAGGCCAGTTTTTTACCCCACCATCCCGAGAACCCATGATCTAGAAACTGTACATGCTCTATAGAATCTCAACCACCCCGCAAGTCTTCTTGTCAATTTGTATATCGCGTAAATGTGTGTGCTATTTGTAGGACATGGAACAATAGAGGCATATTTTTTTAGCCCGCCAACCCGAGAACCTGCGATCCAGAAAGTGGCCAAGTATGGAATGCGATATTCATACATGATCTATAAAATATCATGTCATACTTTATAAAGGTACATATTTAGTTTTGCCTGGTTTCTACACATACGGATCCGGTAACCGCATAGTTGGTGTTGCACATGAATTATGAAATATGCACTACGAGTCAAACCGATCCCTTTGGTTTCCTTAGACAATTTTATGCCTGTGGGTCCCCCACTATGTGTTATCAAACTCTCGTTCCCTGTGTTCCGAAAAAGTATACATGCTCTAAAAAATCTCAGCCACCCCGCAAGTCCACTTGTCAATTTGTATATCGCATAAATCTGTGTGCTATTTGTAGGACACAGAACAATAGAGGCCTATTTTTTGAGCCCGCCAACCCGAGAACCCGCGATCCATAAAGTGGCCAAGTATGGAATGCGATATCCGTACATGCTCTATTAAATATCATGTCCATACTTTATAAAGGTACATATATAGTTTTTCCTAGTTTCTACACATACTGATCTGGTCACCACACAGTTGGTGTTGCACATGAATTATGAAATATGCACTGCGAGTCAGACCAACCCCTTTGGTTTCCTTAGCCAATTTTATGTCCATGGGTCCCCCGCTACGCCTTATCAAACTCTCATTCCCTGTGTTCTAAATGTACATATTTCATCAAAAACTTGGTAATACATGTTTATGCTCGCGGGTTCCCAGACGACGGAGTGGAAAATTTCATGTCCATCTAATCTTGCGCCCGAGACTTCAGTGATCTACAATTGGACCTGGATTGGAAGCTTGCGACTCATTTGCTAATTTTATTTAATTAAATTGTACAATATCAATATTCATTATTAATAATTTAGTACTTGAAAATAATGTTTTAGATAATGTTAGCTATATAACATATATGTTATATGTTATACATGTAGACAATCACAATATTGAACCCACCAGTCCTGGAGTCCATCTGTCAACTTGTATATCACAGAACTCCCAGTGCTGCATGGAGCACACGGGAAAATAGAAGTACAATATTGAGCGAGCCAGCCCGAAGTCCGCCGATAAATTTGTATATCGCGGAAGTTTGGGTGCTATTTGTAGGACACAGAACAATAGAGGACCAATTTTCATCTCGCCAGCCCAAGAACCCGCGATCCAAAAATTGGCTAAGTATGGAATGAGGGATCCGTACATGCTCTATGAAATATGATATCCATACTTATAAAAGTACATAAAGGTACTTTATAAATCTGATATCTTGTGGCCAAAACTTCGGTGATCCGCAATTGGACCCGGACTTGAACTTGCGACTCATTTGATAATTTTGTTTAATTAAATTGTACAATATCAATATTTAATATTGATATTTTAGTACTTGAAAATAATGTTTTTAGATAATGTTAGATGTATAACATATATGTTATATGTTATACATCCCGCCAGTCCTGTAGTCCGTCCATTTTTTACCATGCCTGTCTGAGAACCCACGATCCAAAAAGTGCCTTAAGTATGTAAGTCCGCCTGTCAATTTGTATATCGCGGAACTCTGAGTGTTGTTTGGAGGACACGGACCGATACAAGTGCAATTTCCAACCAACCAATTAAATTGTGGAATATCAAAATTTGTATATCGCGGAACTTTGATTCGTAAACAATTGGCATCCTGGGCCCGCCAACCCTGCAGTTCGTCTGTCAGTTTGTATATCACGGAACTCCGAGTATTGTTTGGACGACATGGAACAATAGAAGTGTAATGTTCAACCTGCAAGTCCGCTTCTCAATTTCTATATCGTGCAAGTCTGGGTACTATTTGTAAATCACGGAGCAATAGAGGCCCACTTTTGAACCCGCCAACCCGAGAACCCCTGATCCAAAGACTATACATGCTTCCCTTCGCTATGCTCCCTGAAAGCCTACACAAAGTCACATTTTCCATACTTAGCCACTTTCCCACAATTCCGCAAATATACAAACCCTTCGTTGAACTGCACCATCATGCCCTCTTATGTTTTACGTGTTTTGCATCAACAATTCCGACTCATGTAGTTTCACCACTGGACACTCACCAATTTCACCATGTAGTTTCAGACTTGGCCATTCCTTCCTTGCTTTCTATTCCCTATCCCTATCACCTTCGCACGTGTCCATAATAAGAAATAATGTTTATATATATATATATATGTGTGTGTGTGTGTGTGTGTGTGTGTGTTGTTTGTAAATCTTTAATGCTAATAGGTCATCGTGCAGGCACCGTCTAAGTTGTCATTGATGTGTGCAAGGCTCGAGAAGTTCTTCCATTAATGCAATATTTGCAGAGGCTTTTGTTATCCTTTCCCAGTCATAATTTCAAATACCATGGAATGTCATTCACACGCCATCATATTCGTTCCTTCATGAAACCTCCAATCCTTAAATGTTATTCGTCGTAACCGCCACCTTTGCACTTCTAAGTATGCAATAATTAAGCTTTACTTCTAGCAGGTCACCATACAACATGCATAGATATTGTCATTAATGGGGAGATTTTCCATTCGCACGCATTGAACCAACGTTAACGGGGGGTTATATTGTCCCCTCCATTTCTTCATTTCAAGCAGGGTCTGGAGCAAACCAACATTTTCATAAACTACTGGCAACAACTCCACAACAGTTTTGTAGAGATACATTGAACATCTTCCTCATGAGCTTCCCGTGCAGAAGAAGGGAAAAAGAATTGTAGGGGAGGAGGAACAACCTGAAATTTAGAGTGAAAACATGGATCTTAACGCAGATCTGGATAACATATCCTGCAACCTTGATCAGCCCAGAGACACAGTTCACCATGCCTACCCAATGGACATGGTTGATACCAAAATTTTTGACGAAGATGAATCCTTCGTATTCCAGAGTGTTGTTTTTGAAAGCGAATCAAAAAATTAATCATTGAAAAAAGAGATGTAAAAAATAAGAAAAGAAAACATCGTTCAGAACTTGACCTTTCCAATATGCATGCGTCCAAAATCTCTCAACTTGACATGGAAATCGGAGATGCTCTTCATGATTCCATTGGATTCATTAAGGCTGAGAATTCCAGACTAAAGAACCAGATTAAGGAATTAGAGGAAGCTTTGTTTCCTATGCCATTGCTTGACAATCCTTTGGAAATAGTCATGCCTGCGACTACCTGCACCCCTGCAACAAATCTAAAAGGCTCCTCCAACTTCCTCGCATCCTATAGAGGATATGTGGAGACAAATATCAACAAAAGAATGGAACTGATTACTAAGACCTGGGAAACATCACAGAATATGGATTCCCTGGGAAGCAGGGCACATAACTTGCTCCAACTTCTGCAGACGGATTTAAAAAATGAAGAAACTTTCTATTTGCACACGGTCATCCCTTTTGCCTTTCATGTCAACAACATGCCAGACATGACAAGAAGACAACATGATCTCCCGTCCAAAAAATGGCTCACTCAATTAGAAGCATGCTATAAAGAGAAGGTGAAGAACCTGTATCTCATCGTCCAATCATGTGAGCAAACAATATTAAAGAAAGAAACATTATTCACAAATATCACCAAAATAGAGTTAGCCGGAAGGAAAAACGACTTTCGAGACCCCAGCTTAATTGTCAACTCGTTGGTGTTAACCAGGAAAGCTTTCGATAAACAAGTTTATAATTTTAAGTCCTTGTCTTTAGAAATTTTTTACAAGATTCTTGAATATCATGAAGAAGACGTGGACAACTGGCTAGTCTGGTATTCAGTACAGAATGGAGACATTTACCAGGCTCTTTGTAATCTTTCTATTGATCTGAGTGAATTAGAAAATGAACTTTTCAGCATTAAAATCTGGAATGACATCAACGTCACCCCCTTGAGAAGCTATATTGAAGAGAACTTGAAGTGGGTCGCCAACAAAATCCAACAGGAAAATGCATCAGCAAGCAAATAGCAAAATTACTTATATGGAACTTCGCTATAAATCCTTTGATTATCAATCCAGTTATTCAAGCGGGTTGGCGACAAAAACCAACAGGAAAAGGCATCAGCAAGAAAATACCAAAATTACTTTTATGTACCATGCCTGTAAGTGTATACTGATAGTCCTTTCTTTATCAATCCAGTTATTCCACCTTTTCTGAATAGAAATCTATAGCCAAAAACTGATATCTTCCCATTTCTACTTTTCAGGTATTACACTCTACCCTGTCCAACTTCTTCTTTCCACAGTCCTATATCTTGTACATATTTCTCTTATGGTCTGTGGGAGCCCCAATCCCAGTCTATATGACAAACGCATTTACATTTCCAGGAATATGTAGCAAACTATTATTTTTTTCATATATTCCAAATAAAACTATTCTTTTGTCTCCTTATATATTTCTGTGTTCCTAGATATTTATCTTCATCTATGTTGAATGTGAAGACATTCTGTTTATTTTATTTCAATTCTCTTTTTTTCTGATGCATATTTTCTCCTGCCTGGTCATTTTCAAAATAAAGTATGAGACAAATCACTCACTCAAATTTGAGATATCATATTACACACACACACACACACACACACACATATATATAAAATAATAAAACGTGTTACATATTCCTTGAAATTTAAAGAAACATATGTGTGTGTGTGTTTCTTTAAATTTCCAGGAATATGTAACATGTTTTATTATTTTTTTATATAAATGTCATAAAATTGTGTTCACTACTTTTTTGCTACTCACACGTATAGAGAGTATGTCATCACACGTATAGAGAGTATGTCATTTCTTGCATCTTTACCACCTGTCCTTCATATTGCTTGCTACAAAGGTCCTTAAAATTAAAATAGTACGCAAGTCTGCTTGTCAATTTGTATATCACGGACCTTTGAGTGCTCTTTGTAGGCCATGGAACAACAGAGGCCCAATTTTCAGCCCACCAGCCCGAGAACCTGCGATCCAAAAACTGCCTAAGTATGGAATGAGGGCTCTGTGCAAGTATGGAATGAGGGCTCTGTGCATGCTCTATAAAATCTCATCCCCACACTTTATAATAGTACATATTTCGTATGTATAAAAGTAAATATCTACTTTATAAAATTACGTATTTGGTATGTATAATTTATGTTGTCCAGGAATCTATAATTTGATAAATTTCAATTTATTGTGTCTAGGAGCCCCTTTTTTAAAGAAAACTAATTCAGAAATGCTATTTTTTTAGTCCTTTTGTCCAGCACCATATGTAACAGACATTAGTACTATTTTTTTGTGCTTTTGTCCACCAGCGTATGTAAAACGTATGTAAAGAAAACTAATTCACAAATGCTAAATTTTTTGGACATGAGCCCCTTAAAATTCAAATAGTCTGCAAGTCTGATTGTCAATTTGTATATCGCAGAACTCTCGGTGCTATTTGTAGGGAATGGAACAACAAAAGCCCAATTTTCAGGTCCCCATCCCGAGAACCCGCGATCCAAAAATTGGCTAAGTATGGAATGAGGGTTATGTGCATGCTCTATATATCTAGTTAATCAAATTACATATTTGGTATGTATAATTTATGTTGTCCAGGAACCTATAATTTGATAAATTTCAATTTCTTGTGTCCAGGAGCCCTTGTTTTAAAGAAAACTAATTCGAGAATGCTAGTTTTTTTGTACTTTTGTCCATGAACCTATGTAATAGACGTAGGCCCTTAAAATTCTAATAGTCCGCAAGTCCGAGTGTCAATTTGTATATCATGGAAATCTGGGTGCTATTTGTAGGGCAAGGAACAACAAAAGCCCAATTTTCAACCCGCCAGCTCGAGAACCCGCGATCCAAAAAATGGCTAAGTATGGCGCTTTGTGCATGCTCTAGAAAATCTCATCCCTGTACTTTATAAAGGTACATATTTCGTATGTATAAAAGTAAATATCTACTTTATAAAATTACATATTTGATGTGTATAATTTATGCTATCCAGGAACCTATAATTTGATAAATTTCAATTTCTATTGTGTCCTAGAGCCCTTGTTTTAAGGAAAACTAATTCGAGAATGTTAATTCTTTTGTGTTTTTCTCCTGCCTGGTCATTTTCAAAATTAAATATGAGATAAATCACTCACTCAAATTTGAGATATCATATTTCACACACACACACACACACACACACACATATATATATATGTTTCTTTAAATTTCTAAGAATATGTAACATGTTTTATTATTTTTGTATATAAATGTCATAAAATTGTGTTCACTACTTTTTTTCCTACTCACATATATAGAGAGTATGTCATTTCTTGCATCTTTACCACCTATCCTTCATATTGCTTGCCACAGAGGCACTTACAATTCAAATAGTCCGCAAGTCCGCTTGTCAATTTGTCTTTCAAGGAACTCTGGGTGCTCTTTGTAGGCCATGGAACAATAGAGGACCATTTTTCAGCCCGCTAACCCAAGAACCCGTGATCCAAAAACTGCCTAAGTATGGAATGAGGGCTCCTTGCAAGTATGGAATGAGGGCTCCGTGCATACTCTATAAAATCTCATCCCCATACTTTATTAAAGCACATATTTCGTATGTGTAAAAGTAAATATCTACTTTATAAAATTATGTATTTGGTATGTATAATTTATGTTGTCTAGGAACCTATAATTTGATAGATTTCAATTTCTTGTGTCTAGGAGCCCTTGTTTTAAAGAAAACTAATTCGGGAATGCTATTTTTTCATACTTTTTTCCACCAGCCTATGTAACATACGTTAGTACTATTTTTTTTTGTTTTTGTCCACCAGCGTATGTAAAACCTATGTAAGGAAAACTAATTCGGGAATGCTAAATTTTTTGGACACGAGCACCCTTAAAATTCAAATAGTCTGCAAGTATGATTGTCAATTTGTATATTGCAGAACTCTCAGTGTTATTTGTAGGGCATAGAGCAACAGAAGCCCAATTTTCAGCCCACTAGCCTGAGAACCCGGAATGAGGGTTTTGTGCATGCTCTATATATCTACTTAATCAAATTACATATTTGGTATGTATAATTTATGATGTCCAGGAACCTATAATTTGATAAATTTCAATTTCTTGTGTCCAAGAGCCCTTGTTTTAAAGAAAACTAATTCAGGAATGTTAGTTTTATTGTGCTTTTGTCCATGAACCTATGTAACAGACGTAGGCCCTTAAATTTCAAATAGTCCACAAGTCTGATTGTCAATTTGTATATCGCAGAACTCTAGGTGCTATTTGCAGGGCACAGAACAATAGAAGCCCAATTTTCAACCCACTAGCCCGAGAACCCGCGATCCAAAAATTCAAATTGTCCGCAAGTCCGATTATCAATTTGTATATCGCGGAACTCTCGGTGCTATTTGTAGGGCACAGAACAGCAGAAGCCCAATTTTCATCCCACCAGCCCAAGAACCCAGAATGATGGTTTTGTGCATGCTCTATATATATACTTAATCAAATTACATATTTGGTACATGTATAATTTATGCTATCCAGGAACCTATAATTTGATAAATTTCAATTTCTTGTGTCCAGGAGCCCTTGTTTTAAAGAAAACTAATTCGGGAATGCTAGTTTTTTTGTGTTTTTGTCCATGAACCTATGTAACAGACGTAGGCCCTTAAATTTCAAATAGTCCACAAGTCTGATTGTCAATTTGTATGTCACGGAACTCTAGGTTCTATTTGTAGGGCACAGAACAACAAAAGCCCAATTTTCAGCATGCCAGCTCGAGAACCCGCGATCCAAAAACTGGCAATTATGGGGCTCCGTGGATGCTCTACAAAATCTCATCCCCATACTTTATAAAAGTACATATCTTGTATGTATAAAAGTAAATATCTACTTTATAAAATTACAAATTTGATATGTATAATTTATGCTATCCAGAAACCTATAATTTGATAAATTTCAATTTCTATTGTGTCCACAAGCCCTTGTTTTAAAGAAAACTAATTCGGGAATGCTAATTCTTTTGTGTTTTTCTCCACGAACCTATGTAACAGACATTACTACTATTTTTTGGTGTTTTTTTCCACGGACATATGTAGAAAACTACTTTGGGAATGATAAATTTTTTGTGTCCATGAACCTTTTAAATGTTAACAATTTTTGATAATCTTCGGGAAAAAACTAATTCGGGAATACTATATTCTGCATGGAAACCACATGTACTTCAACTTACTACCCACGTGTCTGTGCTCGGTCGCATTTATTCCCATTCCAACCTGGCAGAGACTACGCTGCCATGCAGCACTTGTTGTATATGAAACCGATTAAAAAATGATCAACAAAGGAACCAAAATAATGTTCCACAATAGATAAAAAAAAAAATGTCCTCACAGTATTTAATTTCTAACATTTTCAGGGAAAGAGAAATGAAGTTATGTATTCTTGGTCTTATGTCTCATGAAATCGAGGCACTGTTATGTTCAACACCATTGATTATTTATACACCATATGTGATCTCTTCAAAAATGAAAGGAAATAAAATCTTTTAGAAGTGAAAGAGGATTGAAATATAGATTCATCTACAATAGGATATTAATAGGCATAAATTTCATGGGAGTAGTCTAACTATTATATTTTTTTAGCTTTTATGGGAAATTATCACTGGAAACCGACATCCCAATTGTTGGTGAAATCACAATTTTCCATGATTTAAATTGTAATTTTGAATGCATAGATTGATCCAGCACCCTGAGAAACCCCTAATCCACTCGAATTGTGCAATCTCAACAACTAATATATGCAATTCTATTAATTCTTTTAAATTTATGGTGGGTTTCTTGGAAAAACTGATTGGAAAATATAGTCGAAAAAGGTTCAAAAAGTATAATATTTAGACTACTCCAATATCATGTATATTTTTACGCTCATGTCACTTCAACGGGGCACAACTGATAACTTACAAAAATTGGGTGAACATTAAGCACCCTACTATGCAGCATTGAATGTTGTGTGAGGGTGGGTATGGACCATCGGATTTGAAGCAATTCAAATCTAACAATGCATACCCACCCTCACATAACATTTAATATCTGTATCAAGGAGGATATTGCTTGCTCAAAAATCCAATGCAGGTCAAGGAGCCCAGTGATGCATGGATCGATCAATACAAAAGGTTGGATGTGAAATCTATGCCACTTTAAAGAACACATCTATCTTTTGTCACTACAAAACCTTACTCATTTGTGGGAATTTTCAGATAAATAAGAGGGATAAATATGGCAGACTTTCCAAATTATATTACATATGTTTCAAATTTGTGAGATCAATGAGCTCTGGTGGAATAATTCCACTTATTTCTTCAAACATAACTTTAAGTAGAAACAAAGAGACATGAATCCCCTCTTTACAATATGTTTATGTTTGAAAAATTTATGGGGAATATGGAATGATGGTATGATGATGGAATTGATAGTGGATGGTATCCACCTTGCTAAGTAACATTGAATGTTGCGGCGAGTAGTCTATAGGCCATCATATTTGAAAAGATTTCAAATCCAAGGGCTTATAGACCACGCCCTATAGAACTCAGTGTTGTGTAGTGATGCAAGGTGGATATTGGCTATTGATAGTGGATTAGACATTGTATTTATGAAAATGTATTGGTGTTGAAGAGTAGCCACCAATGTTGCTACAAGATCTTCCACTTTATATGTTATATTTCAATATCCCACTCTTAAATACTTGCTCAATTATGAAACAATAAACAATACAATAAGAATGGAACTCCTTCCTTCACTAGTGACCCAATATTTAACATAGTCTAATAGCCATATAGGATTAGGGTTATGGTTTATGCATGTCTCAACCCCCAATTAATATTAGGATTTTGTACCCCTTAGAATCTTCTTGAAAGTATACACATGACTAGATCTACATGTGTGTGATGTGTCATCCACTAGGTATCATGGCGGTCAATAGGATAGGTTAATTTGTAGGGGTATAACTTTCACATAAAAATCCAATTGAGATCACAAAATATGATCCATTTTCGATCACCCACCATCACCCTGCTAAAAAATCTATTGTTCTTAAAACTCTTTTTTTTCAGGCTACAAATCCCAATGAAAACCCTGAGTAATTCCCCTGATTTCAAGGATGGTACCTAGGGTAAACCCTAGAATCTTCAGGGCATAAGGCCAGTCAACAATAGGGCTCAAAGCCATTACAATAATATACTCATTAAGAACTCAACATGTCACTTATGGATATTGAACTTGGGTTGAAAGGATAACAATCATTCCTCACAACCACCCGAGATGAACCCAATTGAATCTGTTAATATTAAAACACTTATCTCTAGTGTTGTTTGAATTTCTTCCCTCCAACATCTAAACAAAGAACGATCCCACCTTAGTAAATCCCTCTAAGATAATGGATATTCTCTTTCCCAAATTAAAAAAGATTTTGATTTTCTTCTTAACTCAAAATTAATCAAAACATAAATCCTTCTTCCACTCCCCCTACACATTCTCAAATTTATCTCTCCTATATTCATGGGATTAGAGATCAAATTTCCAAAATCTTAGCCAAAAACAATATCAAAACCTTATTTAATCCTCATAAGATTATGTTGTAGGGGCTAGTCGGTTGATCCGAAAAGATCTTTTACGACAATGGTTGAGTTTTAACGCATGAGTTAAATTACCATTTAGGAAATGAATGAAAGAGGAAGAATTAATGAAGAAACATGGAAGCCATATAAACATATGTAGATCTGGAAATAATCATAAAACAATAGCAAACCATAACAAGAGAAGTTGATAACGGAGTTCGGCAATCTCGCCTACGTCTCTGGGCCTTTGTCTCAGTGGGTGAGGCTTTTTTATTTCTGTTCAAAGCTTCAAAAGCACATCATATTAGTGCCAAATAGCTTACAAACTGATCTGGTCATGTTCTACCAGATCTCAAGAACCCAACAAAATTGACGACACTAAAAACGGCTGAACGAAGCTCCCATAAATGGCCCACAAAGGTGCTCTCCTCAATGGCTTCCCTGCATGAAAATGGCTTTGGCTCAACAATTATTTAACATATCCTTGTTATGAACCTCCCTCCTTGGATTCAAGAACCTCTGGTTTATATAGACTTGAAGTGGGTAACAAATTCCCAACTTCACCCCAAGATATGGCCTCAAAAAGGGCCCAAGATCCTCCAAAAATGACTAAAATCAATCAAAACTATCGAAAAATCAATTACAAATATTTTAATATAGTTACAAACCCATTATTTGGAAAACATTAAGGATGAAACCCCTTTTTCAAGAGCTCCCAGTCATATGGAGTGTTTCCATGTGCCCAAGCGCTAAGTCCCGCCGCATTGGCCCCCTTACCATTCGTCTCCTGATCATATGGTTGGCCATGTGGCCTCACCCTAGTCCTTTGCACGCCCTCCAATCCGGTGTAGCCCCCATGGTAAGCATCCCCTGGTCTCGTGTCTTGGGCCATGTGGCCATGCCCCCAAACCTCCACGGACATGCTGGGTTGTTAGACTCTTGGTTCCTAGCCCCTATCGGACGGGCTTGGCCCCCGCCAACCGGGGCTTATCCCCCATTCTACATAATCATCAACACATAACCAAAAATGCACCACTTTGGTTAAGCACCACCTTTAGGCCATGTGGTCTGTCAAAGGTTATGAAACCATAGGCTTGTCTGGGAGGTCAGGGGTTCGAATCCCCCTACCCCCATAAAAAATTTTACCCAACCGTCATTGGCCATCTGCAGGGTGCCATGTGGCACCACCTGGCTAGGCCACATGGTGACCTAGGATTGGACCACATCATATGTCGTACATCCAGTAAACCTACCACATGTTCGACACGTCATCCGCCATATATCCAATCACCCTACCACGTGTTAGTCCGTACAGCCAGTCACCTTCCCAATTGTTGTCTATACAACCATGTGTCCATATGTCATTGGGCCATGTCACTGTATAGACTGCCATGTGTCATCTATATGATGACACGTGTCAAATCCATACAGTGCCAATTCAGCCCAAAAGTGACGAAACTGAGTGGCACGTGTCACCTCCTAGTGATGCCACATCATCATGATGACATCATCCTGACACATGTTGATATCACCTGTCATACATACTGACATCAACATTGACTTTGACCAGGTTGACTTTTTGTCTGTTTGGAAAAACGAACAGAACGTGATATCTTTCGCATACAACATCAGTTTGAGCCTGTTCAAGTTGTGTTAGGTTTGTATCGATGAGGCCTACGCACACGTCCATTTTGAAGACATTCTAAGAACTTTTATTTTTAGGCCTTCTTGGACCCATTTTGGTCCTGAGATCCAATTCTAGATCACACTTCCCTACTAAAGACCTGTTAGTCCTCCAAAAGGATACTAACCAATCAACAAGTGCAGGATAGGCCACCTAACTTGTTCTCTGTCTTTAAGCTATGTCATGTGCACCTGTCTCATCAAGATCAACTGTAAAAAACCATGATAACTGACAACATATTGTTAGCCACTTGTACTCTGTCACATCTTACTGAAGCCACTATCATCCATGTTGACAACATTACTAATGATAACATCAGAAATATGATTGCAAATGAGCTAATATGCTTGTAATACTTGCACAACATTAGCTTATCTTGAAGCAAAGTGTGATTGATTTTCCATTCTACAATCATCTCATGTTCTTGCTTAAGATCAATTACTTGATTTGAAACAATTATAGGTGTGTTTCTTGCATGAGTTGTCTTTCTTAATTGTTCCATTGTTTGAAGAGATCGGTTTTCCTTTAAATGATTAAGTGATATTGATTATGTTCCATGTAGAAGATTGCTTTGTGATCATACAAATAAGGACTGCCTAAGACCATTCCACAT
>SNQJ01S0038227.1:69039-112537 GCA_010110895.2 Picea sitchensis | reverse complement strand
TTCCCTCTTACATTCCTTTCCAGATTACAGTACAGGTTTGTGGTCGGGATGTTACCAAAACGTTGATAGATGAAGGTTTGTCTGTTAGTATTTTGTCCTCTATTTCTTGGCAAGCGTTGGGTTTTCCTCCACTTGCGCCGGTTACGCAGAATCTGTTAGTTTTTAACAGAAGAACTAGTCAGCCTTTAGGGACCCTTCCTCAGTTTCCTATAACTTTGGGAGGGAAAATTGTCTTCATTGATGTCATGGTAGTCCAAGACCCCTTGGATTTTTCTTTACTCCTTGGGAGAGATTATGTCTATGCCATGAAATCTATTGTCTCTACTCTTTTTCGTGTGATATCTTTCCCTCACGATGGATGAGTTGTGACTATTGATCAAATTTCATTCATTGACCCTGCTTGGATTGCCTCCCTGAATGGTTCTTGTATGAAAACAGTATCGCCCCCGCTACAGGTCAATTATGTGGCATTGTCGCCCATGGCTTCAACTTCTGATGATTTAGATCCAGTAGTTGACATGGTAATCTCTTTGATAGGGTTGTTAGAGCCTGATCTCTTAACTCCTGTCGCAACCCTCGATATGGTGTCCTTCCAGAATGTGTTTCTTCCGTCAAATGAAGACCTCTTGGAAGCCACGACCGAGTTTTGTCCCTTGACATGGAGTCATTCCAGAGAATTGTCCTCTTGGAATCCATGATCAAGAATAGAGATTTTGAGGATAGTTTTTGCGTCTCTGCGACAACATCGTTAAAAAATGAAACAGAGGTTTTGAGGATAGTTTTTTGCGTCTCTACGACAACCTCGTTAAAAAATGAAACAGATATTCCGAGGATAGTTTTTTCATCTCTGAGGCAACCTCGTTAAAAAATGAAAGAGTTTTCCCCCTCTCTGTTTGAGTCAAGTCCTTCGTCTAGTATTTGAAGCTTCTTTTCCTCCACCTTTGTTGTTGGATGAAACAAAGCTTGGGGGGCATTTGCCTCAGCCTCTAGACTTCATGCTGAAATTGAATCACTAGTTTCTTAAGCTGAGGGCTAAGTACCCACCATCCATGTGTTATGTGTTGGGAAGTCCAAGCATAGTTTTCTATGGTTCAAGCTTGTGTAAAAATGAAACCACTTACTCCAAGCACAGTTTTCTATGGTTCAAGCTTGTGTAAAAATGAAACCACTTACCTCAAGCATAGTTTCCTCTGGTTCAAACTTGCGTAAAAATGAAACTAGGTCCAAGCACAATTTTGTTTAGTTTTTAAGCTTGTGTAAAAAATTAAAATCTATCCCAAGCATAGTTTTGTTTTGTTTTAAAGCTTGCGTAAAAATAAAAACAATCCTGAGCTTAGTCTTTGTTCTTTCTCGTGCTTGTAAATCAATGAGAATGTAACCGAGTATACTTTTATCACTTTTTCGGACTTGTAAAGGTTATACGAAAAAGGAACCCCCTGGAGTCTTCTTTAAGCTCTTTTTAGACTCTCTAAACATGAAAAGATCGCCGAGCGACCTTGCTATTTTCACGCTTGATAAAGTATTTGAAGTAAGCGTCTGGTGAGTGATAATTTATCTCTTTTTCGGTCTCATCAGACTATTTTACAAAAAAGGAACTGAGAGAGTTCTCTTTTGAGTGTTTTTCCAAACTCTATAATCTTGAAAAACCTTCGAGTTTACTATCTTTGGACTCGTTAAACAAACATTGATAGACCCACAATGGGACCGAACCACTCCTTCCTAGGGTTCATTAAACATACTCCGAGGGACTCGTCTAAAGGATGAACTTAAATTGACAAGAATATGTTATCCTCCTCAAGCTTGCGTAAAAATAAAGAGGTACTCGCCAGAAATGGTGGGGGAAAAATTGGGAAAGAATTGTGTCTAAACCTGTATTCTATGGAAGAGTCACTTTTGAACATGACACCCTTTCATTCACTTTGTGTCTAGGTTGGAAAATCCACTCGTCTCCTAATCATACTCCTATAATATTACAAATTGGTCTGTGATCCTTGTTGTTGAGTCAGTGTTTCCAAGACAGTTGTCGTGTCATCAATCCGTTCAAAAAGATGTCCAACCTGAAAAGCCTTCTATTGCGTCGACCATTTCTGCAGTCTTTAAGCCTTCTATTGCGTCGACCATCCCTGAGTCAGTCCTGAATCACTTATTACTCTGATCTACATCAAATCTTGTTACTTTTTTTGTGTCATTGATGGGGGATACATCAAGGCCCTCCTGTGACGAGTTTTGTTCCGTCGACTTCAGCATATTATTCGGAATCAAGACTTAGAAATTATTCAGTGCCTTGGAGCTTGCATGCCTGAATGGCAAGTTTCCTCGCTTTCAACAGTGGGTTTACATCATTGATCCCTGATCGAAAGATTCCATCGGATGTTCGACATCAACACATTTATTCACAGTCGATGGATTGTACTTTGGTACCTTGGGAGTCATTGACATCAATGATGATTTCCCTCGCACTTGTTAACAGTTATATCAATGGCCGTTAATCAAGTGGTTTCTACCATGTTCGACTTCGACACATGTAATCACATGGTTAGACTCGTACTTTGGGCGACGACATTGAAGACCCTGGATATTGTCTTTATGATCCAGGTTGCGATGGAGTATGTATAATTTGCGACACATAGATCCACTGTGTATGTTTCATGGCTATGTCGTCTTGATTTAAAAAATTTCGCATAGATCCACAGTGTATTCAGGTGGCTATGCTATATTGTGACGGCATGGATCCATAGTGTATGATTGGTGGCCATGATCTTTGTTTATGATGTCATCGGTCTTTGATCTGAGTATGGGAATGCCTACCTCAGAAATTGGTATACATGATATTCTGCCGATGCTTGGATGTTTGCAAGTTTCCGATTAGATGTGCTCTTGGTTCTTGACACACACATGCAACTTACAAAGTCTATTGACTATCACTGATTCCCATCTCAGACTTTGGGGGGCATTCTGTTATCCACAATTTTTGTCATCATGATGATGCAATGATGATGGAAAAATCAAGCCCTTCACTAGAACACTTTCCTGAGAAAAGTTACATTTGTCTGTTTCCAGAAATCATACTTTTAAAGGAGGTTCGCAGGCTACCTATATATTTTCCTATGAGAATACATGATTCTCACAGGCTGCATTAATCTCAGGTGCGAGGGGCTCGCACTGTACTTAACTGTCAGGGTCCGAACATCTTCTAAAAGAAGGAAAAAGATAAAATCTCGAACCTTCTAGAAGGGAATCTTCTAGAATGATGAGTTGGTATTCGAATGGTTATCTAAGTACTGGTTTTCCTAATATCTTGGGATCATTCCTATCCTAGTGACTAATCCATTCTCTCTTATAAATTGAGGGGAATGCTCATGGAAAAGGTTAAGCAACAAATTGGCAAGAGATTTATTGGAGAAATAGTGTATGATTGTATGAAGGATTGATGCTACAACAGCTAGAGACACCAGCAAGGTCATCAAAAGTGGTTGATTTTCTTCATGCATGAGCAAGTGTGTGTGTCAGAGCTAGGAGCCATCGAAAGGAGATCTACAACATCAAGGCTTAGGTTGTAAGTTTCACTTTCTATCAATTTAATACAGTAATATGTCGCTTTCCCATAAAGATGATGTCACTTTATTACATAATTCCTTGATCATGTGTATAGATTAGCTATTGAATATATTGATTTTCTTCCACTTCGATTGGTTTGCACTGTTGTGATTTGAACGACACAAGAGCATTGGAGCGAAGCTTGGAACAACAAAGACCTAAGGAAGTGTTCATAAGGTATGTTCATGATCCTTACCTCTTAGTTCATTCAATAGTCTATATCCAGGGAAAGAGTATTATTCTGTCCTGTTTTGTTCTAGATCCAGGTGGATCTAGGGAGATCGGTTTGTGTCCGCACTCACAGATTAATCCTGAAACAACAGTTGATCCAATATGAAGGAGCTTGTACAATAGATAGATTTGAGTTTTGTTTTCTTTTTGAAGTTTTGTAAATTCCATTAATAAAGTCCATATGCGCAGTATTGCGCCATAACACATAGTTCATTTATTTTGTTTAAGTGTTGGATGATACAGAGTTGATGAATCAATAGTATAGGACTTGAAGCATAACAGATTCCATTAATGAAAATCATTAAATATGACGGGGACAAACTTTGTGGTCGAAGGGGTCATGAATCCAAACCCAATCTGAGTCATAGGCCATGCAAACCCAGTCTAGTCACAACCTTTATTGCCATTCCGGTACCCCGTCTGACGCCCATTAAGCCATAAAGATGCATTATGCCAAGATACCATCGAAGTTCACGCCTGGACACCCACTCGTCAAACAGAAAGGTCTCAAATCGTCCACATCCCTATTCTGCTCAAATAAGTAAATACCAAGATCGCCCAATAGGATTTACCTTGATTAAACTGTCTTATTAGAAAACTCACACCCGGTTGCATCCATATGGTCATGATGAGTAGTAGTTACTGCTAAAACTTACCCATTAAGACAAGTATAGGGCTCTCAGAACTCAACCGAGAATGTACTGTTTCTGAAAATGGCATAGCCATTTCTAAATTTAGCAGTGTGAACCAGGTGGGTCCATTGTAAAAGATGCAGACATAACCCTAGTTCTTACCTGCCACAGAAGTGAAAATGTCGAGACCCAGAACAAGCCAGAGCGCCATGACTAAAGAAGCAGTACCAAATGAGCTTTGTGACCCTCAGGTCAATATCGTGGGAGATCTCTAAGGGAAGGTAGAGCACGTTAAGCTCCTCGACCTTGACCTCATGGATTCAGCCTTGTTCCCACAGATGCACATAGTCGTCTTTTTGGATATAGTTCCATATATAATTGGAGGAATGCAAGTTGTACCAAAATAAGAGTTCATCAACTTATTTAACTTGACCATCATGAACCTAAGAGACTTACCAGTCTTTGGTACCACAGGCGAGATTGTGCGCTGCACAAAATTTATGATAAGTAGGGTGCATGATAGAAGTCTATGGTTGGATAAGAGGTATCCAATCCATGCTGAAGACATCCAACAACTTACTGGACTATCCTCCCAAGGAGAGGATGTGTTGAAGGGATTCTAGGGTCCCGGTAAGCATGGGAAAAATAAAGGCGAGCTTAGCCTATACGAGAAATTTAACACAAAGAGAGGAGGATGCACAACAATAATTGAACCAATAATGCTTGAGATAGTCTGGACTAGTTGCTACATCATAGCTAGCAAGGTTATGAGGTCTTACTACAAGGGATAATGCACTCTATATGTATTATCAATCGCCGAATTTTGCGCAAATGGAGCGGTTTTCAACTGGTGTAGTTTCCTGTTGGAGGAACTACTAGTAGCTTGCGAGGAAGCACAGGAGAAGGGAAGAACCTTCACCTATGAATACCTACTTGTGGCATTCAAAATGCTCAAATGGACACCACTTGTGGGCTGACAACTGATAATACCAGATAAGGGGCACATGGAGAAGATGTTTGAGCCATGGCAGTCCAAACAAGACTCAGAGAATACAACACTCAACAACGCATCATTTTCAAAATGGTATAATGGTATCATAGACACAACGTAGAGGCTGTGCATCCTACAGGATCTCCTCAACTGTAACACGAGGAATATCACCTTCAGCATGAACCACCACAACACATTCGTCTGACCAAGACATGTCAACAAGGAACATTTCCACACAAGGATGCTACCATTATGTTTGGATGAGGAAGCCTTCGATAAGGAAGTCATGTCATGGACAGGAGTCAAATGCGGCCCACGTAAATCAAGAATGCATTACATTTTTCCTGCGGAGCTGCTGAAGAAAAAAGACAACGAAGCACAAGAAGGACCAAGTTTAGGCCCCAAGCAGAAGAAGCCAAATGCTCCGGTACAAACAGACTCCGATGAGGAATAAGAGATACAACAGATAGAGCGGAGAAAAATACCAGCTTACCGATAGCTACCAGACAATGTCATGTTGTCAAGTGCACAGGTTAACTAGATCTTGGGTGTTATGTTCGGTACCGAACCATTGGTGAAGAGGCCTAGAATTGGGGTCTCTCCGAATAAACCCCTGAACCCAAAACCCCTTGCATATGCCGCTCCCCGCACCCACGACATGACCAAAGCCACCACTATCATTGATATTCACGATGACCCGAAGCCTGAAACATTTCCATCCACAGTCGTCACTGAGCAACCCCCACCACTCCAATTACCAAACCTCATCACTGCCATTCCACATCAGACAATAACCTCAGAGCCAATGTAGCTTGATCACCTAGAGATAGCAGAGCAACGACTCCCACAAATGACCAGAGAATCAACCAAGTCAAGATCAAAAATTTCTAGTCCCAACTCCAAAGCCTCAAAGATGAGCATGATGTTGGATGATATGAATCTAGATGCCCAGGAACAACAGCCTGAATCTTCAGCGAAAGAAGAAGACACCTGAGCTAGAGAGGAACCACAACCTGACAACAACCAACAAGTCACCTCACCATCCAAGGGTGAGGGTGCCCAAGAAATCATGACACGTCAAGAAGAAGCACCGGAAGAGCCACAGATACCAAATGCGCACAACGAACCATAAGCGACAACTGAGTAGGATACGATAACCATGCGAGCACAAATGAAGCAGGTTCTCCAGAATCCTCAGTAATGTGCAGAATTGATGCAACTCTACATAGCCAGAACATAGGTTCTGACTCTTTTTCCAGCATAGCTAAGGTTGAGGATCGCACCAGTGACACCAATGGAGGAAGAGTTAGAAACTCGCTCAGACCATTCAACAGCCAGTGAACTTCCACTATAGATGTGAGCACCCACCGAAGCAGCTCCTTCATATGTCAACCTAGTACAGTGGCCAACGCCACAATTATTTGGACTAATTAGAGCATCAACGGACCAGTTGGAGCAAAGGCTCTAGGAGGCTAAGAGATTCGTCGATATTGCAAGGAAGGAACAATTCATTGCGCAAACATGAAGAATGCAGGAATCACATGGAAAACTCCAAGTCCAGCGTAAACTGGAAAAAGTGCAAGAAACACTTGCTGAAGCGTGGCCAGAGATTCAGAAGGTTTCACTCGACCTACCCAAAGCCAATGATGTAGGCGAGCCAGAGAAGCAGATCAATCTGTTACAGGAAGCATGGATGCAACTCGCTACTCGCACTAACCAGCTGCAAGCAAAGCTACAAACAAGTCTAGCAGGAAGAAGAACAATAGCCTGAACAGCTGCAGGAACAGATACAAAAGATAATATTTCATGGAAACAATGCCTGAGCAACATTGCACAAGCACACAACGTACTGCACCAAAATATTCAAGGTAGTCAGCGACTGGATGGGCATCATCGCTCGATGGAATCAGGTCTTGGAGGAGGTATGCAAAAAGATCCAGGTGTTGAACGAATATGTTATAGTCACAATGGACCCCATGGAACAACAACAAAAGTTGGACCAAATTCAGCAGGTTGACAATGAACTAAATACACTCTCTGAGGCACAGTCCGTAGCCAGGAAAGAGCTGCGCGATTTTCGATCGGTAATTCAGACTGCCTATATGAAAATGCATCAAGTTGAAACAACAACAAATTCTAAGTGGAACTCGTTGGTTGTGGCCAAGCCAAAGGAGTACAACAAAGAGACGACCCAACAGTTCCTGGCAGAAGCATCACTCCTCGCTCGAAAATGGCAGGACAAGGTTGAAAGATTTCAAGGAGTAAATCACAAAGCATTAGAGCTGGTACCAGAATTGGGCCCTTCGTTTGAGGAGGTAAAGGAAGAAAAAGCATAAACAAAAGATCCCAAAGAAGAAGGAAAAAGAGACAAGGGAAAACAACAGATGCTCCTAGAGCATGTGAAAGAACCAAGAGCTTGACTTGAGGACAAGTTAAGGATTGTGGTCAGATCCTGTTGGACCCTTCACTTTTGAGAAGGAATCATGTAAGTTTTGACTAAGCACGAGTTGCATAAACTCCATCAGAGGTCGGGAGAAAGAGAAACATAAAGCAGTTGTGGAATTCAATGCAACGCCAATGAAGCAACAAACGGTTGCAACAGAAGAATAAAGCATGCAAACCGAGAAGGAAGACACAACCCAACTATATATAGGCCCTAACACAATTGTAAAAGGGTTCGTTCATTTGTTCTCTCACTAGTTGGTTCATTAGTTCATAAGTTGGCGGGCTAGGTTGAGTCGAGTCAGGTTGGTTAGAGTCAATAGGTTTTGGGATTAGTTGTTGATAATTGTTGTAAGTTGGAAAATGACAAGTTTGAGTCTGTAATGAATTAGACCTATCAGTTGGAGAATTAGATCTCCGTGGCATGATTCCAGAGCCAAGATTTTGTACTGAGCCTTGCTATGTAATTCTTAGTTTGTAATGAGAGAAAGATCCTAAAGATAATAAGAAGCAGGAACAAATTCCAAAATATGTTGCGTCTTTGTATGTTTACTTATGCATTACAGTATTTCCTTATGGCGTACGAGTTCTATTTGATGGTTCAACGTTTGAATTCTTGCTCGCAACATAAGTAGGTTGGATTCTTGAATTTATATGTTTCATATCTGTTAATGTCTCTTGCACAAAAACATGAATGAGTTATGACTTCTCTATGGATCCTCTTTAGTCTTCTCCCTACCCTTCCCTATCTATCTGTCTCAACAATGCTTCGGGTGAGACTTCTTCTCTTCAGAGAAGATGAAAATTCCAACGCCCTAGAATACACGGTCCCTTTTGTTGGTAACCTTAGAAGGACCCTGGTCTGATCAAATTCGCGCCAACAAATAACATGGTTAGGATCATGTACATATTTCTTTGGTAAAGATACATGAAATACATTATGCACATTCATGGAAATAGGCAATGCAATCATGTATGCAACTGGCCCTATTCTATCCAATATTTCAAATGGACCACAGAATCTGGCTACCATCTTTGTACAACTACCCAATTTAAAAGAGATTTTCTTGGGCTTCACTTTCAAAAGTACATTCTCCCCTACTTTAAATTCTCTAACTATCTTGTTCTTGTCTGCATAAACTTTCTGTCTATCTTGAGCTACCTTTAAATTCTGCTTAGTCTTGACCACCTAGTCTTCCATGTCCTTGAGCAAATCCAACCCAAGTACCACCCTATCTGTTGGGTTGTCCCAGCTCACTATAGTATTACATTTCCTACCATACAAGGCTTAAAATGGGCTCATTCTCAGTGAAGCTTGATACCCATTGTTATATGCAAACTCACCCAAGTGTAAGTAATCTTTCCACCTAGATGGATTATCCATCACATATATTCTCAACATGTCTTCAATTATTTGATTGACCCTCTCTGTTTTCCCATATGTCTAGGGATGATATGTTGTGCTAAAGTTTAGATTTGTGCCAAATCCTTTAAACAATACCCTCCATAAATTGGAGGTAAACTTCGTATCTCTGTTTGAGATGATTGTCCTAGGTGTCCCATGCAACCTAACAATTTCATTCATGAAAATCTCTACAATATTATCTATTGTATGCGTTGACTTCACAGGCACAAAATGAGTATCCTTTTTTAATTTTTCAACTACCACCAAGATTGAATCGTGTTGCCTATTCGTTCTGGGTAATCCTGTGATGAAATCCATGGTGATCACTTCCCATTTCTTCTCTGGGATAGACAATGGTTGCAACAAACCTGCTGGGTGCCTATGCCCAGCCTTCACCTTCTAACATTCCATACATCGAGCGATGTAATCAACAACATCCTTCTTCATTCTTGGCCAAAAGAACTGGATTTTTACTGCTGTAATTGTTTTCTGGTAACCTGGATGTCCAACATAAGGAACATCATGCATTTCCTTCAGAACCAAATTCGTCATTTCTCAAGAACTAGGAACATAGATTTTATTTTTATGCATGAGTAATCCATCTTCCTTTATCTCGTACTCCTTTACTTTCTGTTGTACATTTCCTTACTGTAAGTTTTCCTTTACCTGTAGGCAATGCTGATCTGTAACAAGACCATCTAAATATGCAATTCATTAAGCACATGAAGACAACTGGTGCATTGGTCAGTCCAAACAACACCACTACAAATTCATAATGCCCATACCTGGTCCTAAAGGTTGTCTTATGAATGTCTTCTTCCTTTATTATTACCTAATGTTATCTTGCCCTCAGGTCAATCTTTGAAAATATCCTTGCTCCTCTTAGTTGATCGAAGAGGTCATCAATTCGAGGTAAAGGATACTTTTTCTTTATAGTGTACTTGTTCAGCTGTCAGAAGTCAATACACAACCTCAAGGTTCCATCCTTCTTTTTGACAAAAAATACTGGTGCTCCCCAAGGTGAAACACTTGGACGTATGTACCCTTTCTTCAACAATTCTTCCAACTGCATTTGTAATTCTTTTAATTATGGTGTTCTCATTCTATAAGGTTTTTTTGACATCGGGGCAACTCCCGACACTAAATCAATTGAGAAATCTATCTCCCTTCTTGGTGGCAATCCGTGTATTTCTTGGAATACGTCTTCAAATTCCTGTAGCACTGAGAAATATTTGATGCTTGGCCCCTTTGTATCAACTGGCTCTTCCACATGAGATGTATACAATTCACATCCTTTTCTAAAACATCGTTTCATCTGTAAGGCCGAAATCTCCCTTATAGAGATGGGTCTCAGAACTCCCTTCACAGTGCTCTATTTTCCATTTCCATCAAGACATGTAGGGAGGTTTGAATACTTTCCTCCTCTGATCGGACTTTGCATTCTTCTTGTCCTTCCAAGATTTTTGTAGGGATTCTCTTCCCTAGCCTTTCTCATACAGGTATTTAGCCTTCCTGATAGCCTCAGTCAAGGTCTTGGGTTCATCATACTTGATCTTTTCCTTATAGAAGGCTTGCAATCGACTTATTAATATCTGTATTTTCACCTTCTCATCACCAATGAACCTGACATACATTAACAACCCTAATAACTTATTCTCTTATTCTACCATAGTCATGCTTCCCAACCTAAGTTCAAAGAACTCCTGCATTTTCTTGTCAGAGAAATGATCTGAGAGGTACTCCTTCTGGAAGTACTTCTTGAACTTTTTCCAAGTGATCCTACTTTCATAAACATGCTACACTTTCTTCAGTTGGTCCCACCACACTGCAGGTTTCCCATGTAAATGGTAGGTGGAAATCCTAGCTTCCAGGTTTGGTGAATAGTTATGCAACTGGAAATATCTCTAGATCCCAAGAAACCATGCTTCGGCATCATCTTCCCTTTCCCTTTCACCATCGAAGGAAGGTGTCTTGAGTTTCCTCAGCTCTCCCTGGAAACAATATACCTCTTGTTTCCTTCTTTGGTGTCTGACAAGAAAAACTTCTGGACTGCTTACGGGATCATCTGATGCATACAAATTTCTTCCTGAGTAAGGAGGTGAGTGGTGTCCATGAGCTCTTCTAGCACTTCTGGAATAACCATCTCTTCCACGAGAATCTCCTCTTTCATGATACTTGCCTTCTTCCTCTTGTCTTGAGTTTGATCTCTTCTTCTTTTACCTCTGCAAATGACTTAATCTTTGCAACACTCGATAATTTATCTAGCTTTTATCTCTCATCAGTATCTCGTTGTCTGCTTTGTAGCTCTGCACTTCCATCTTCAGGCTTCTTACCGTTTCTATTAACATTTCCTTCTCTCCTTTTCCCTTGCACCCATTGGAATATGTCTCTGCATTACCAACTCTGGTATTCTTACCTTCGAAGTCCTTTTCATGACTGGAGGCTCCCTTGCCTTCGTCCATTTCCTCAATACTCATCCTGAGCTAATGCGCTTAAGCCTCCTAATTCTGCAAAATGTGCAAGTGACCATTTTGTTAGAATTATGCATATGATAGGCAAAAAAAAATTCCAAACTATGCTATAGGTATCTTTCTTGTTTCTGTTAATGGAGATTATATCTCCATTCTCTGAAAATAATAGTGTCCTTCTATCCTTGGCTGACACCGAGTTTCACCTTGCACAGGTGCTTCCTTCAAACCACCTCCCTAGGTGATCACGACTAGAAACCGCGGCTAAATCCTCCCTTATCACTTTTTTGTCTCGGAGACAACCAAATATTCCCTCAGCCCTCCTTTCCTCAACTCTCTAACTGCATACTACCATGGTCATGACCCTACGCTTAGCTGAAAAGCGCTTGTCCAGAGCTTTGGGACTTCAGGACTTTCAACTAGGACCAAATCAACGGTCCTCTTCCTCTCTCGCGATCGATGATTGAGATCCAGTTCGGGACTTCGCGCTTCGAGAGTCTCAACATTTCTCGCTTGCCTCCTCTCGGAATGCCTTTACCCAGAGTCCTTGATCTATCGAAAGGTATGTTATAACCCTAAACTGACCAGACATGCATACCTGGCATCGGGCCATCTTACTTGCTATCTTCACCAAGCCATCACTGAACATATATTCTAAAAACCATTGTTTTGAAGGTGTAGTGCCCTACAACACTATTTCCTACATACAGACGCTTGCTACACCACTGCAGCTCACGTACACTCACAAAAAATCTCGAAAAATTAAAATTGAAAAGAGATACGGGTTTCCGGGCCATTACTTAAGAGATACTTAAGAATACGTGGAAGCAGTTGGTGCATGGGATTTCGAGGAGCAATGCCGATCTCATTTTGTAAACGACTTTTGTGAGATTAATATAAAGAAGTACTTTTTCCATCCCGCCAAATGACGTCTTAAATCTTTATGATTTGTTTACATTTCTTGGTTATGATGTCTAAACCACTAATCCATATATATAATGCATGCTTGTAGTTTCATGTTTGTCTTTTGGTGAATGCGGGTTAGCCTTGGGAGGATAATTGCAGTTGGGAAAAAACCAAGTGCAAAGGGATTGACACTGGACATGGAGTTTAAGGTATGCCTACCAGATCCCTATACTCTGTCTTTTATGTATGATTGTTGAGTAATGTCGGGATAGTTGATGAAAAGTAGGAGACTTTAGACAGTTAGCTTTGCTTTCACTTTAGAACCCTGGTGTAGTCTATAGAGGGCTTTTCCCGCTATAGCAGAATTGGAGACCATACTGGGGAAGCCTCTAGGGTATTTGGGGACATTCTTTTGAGTGCTTTGAATCCATTTATTCACTGTTTTTGAGTTTCTGTAAGCTTCTGTGTATTTAAGGGATTCTGGTATTCCATACCAGTACTCCCTGCCTGTGCTTGACTGTTGGTTTTCACTTTTTTGAGAAGTTACAAAGGTGTATGCGGCCTGTAGTGGGATTGCACACGTACATATGCGCCCTGCCTTTGGACAACCTGCATACATATGCTGGTTTCTGTAGTGTCAGTAGCGTTCTTGTGTTGAGAATTTTTTTATTAGAAGAAACAGTCATCCTCTTTCTTGTCAGAAGTCACACTTCTCAAGGGTTTTCTTGATCTAGCCCTGGTATCTGTTATAGTAGTCTGTAGCCTAGGTATAACCTCATCATAGCTTTCTTTTCATCAAATGATTTCTTGTGTTTTCTTTAATAGGGTTTTTAGACAAGTTTGTGAGTTTTCTTTGATCTGCCTATTTGGTATTGTCAGTGACTCCCTATGATCTGCGATTTCACTAGAAGACATTTGTTGGTCTTGACTTGTCGTCATTTTCCCCTTTTTTTCTTTATAAGAAAAGAAAATATTTCATTTTCAAATTTCTTGTTTTGAAGCATAAAACAATAAAAAAAAATCTTTCATTTCTTTGTTTGGTAAAGTAGTTTAGGTTAGTTGTTTCATTTACCAAGGAAAAAGAAAGTTTTCTTAAGTTCTTTACTTGAATTCTTAGGACATTAAGTAGCTCGTAGTTGAGCAAAATCTTGTGTTAAGATTTTATTTTCAAAGAAATGAGAAAATTAGTTACGAAAAGTTTGGTGAAAGAGTTTTAATTTGGCAAATCTTTATTTGTGAAGAAGGAGTAGTTTGTTTCCAATATCATCTTATGCTCTTCTCTTTCATCTCTTAAAGAACATCACTGGTTTCACTTCTATTCCTTTTTACTTAAGACAACCACTAAAATTAACTCTTAATTAAAATTTATTAGACTTTGTGTTTGTAGGGTCCATCAATGCAGTCTAGGCCAGAGCCTTGATTTAGGATTGGAGAGGAAACTCTTCAAGGCTACAAAAACAAACATAAGAGTCTGTGCTAGGGAGTGCTTGAAATTCCAGTAATCATGAAATTTATCTGGGACCCCCTCTAACATAGGGGATAAACACGAGGTCGCATGTGGAAAGGTAGCGGAGATAACCCCTCCAAAGCCGGACCAAGCGTAGTGGGGAATGCATATAGAGGGCTTATCTTGGGATTCCATTGATCGCATTTGCCACAAAGCTTCATGGGTCTCGAATCCATTCAAGGTCTTAGTCATCTTCTAGAAAACTTTCTTTCGATACCCTTGATAGGTTTTGGGCTTGATACCTTGCTCATTACGGTCCACCCGACTGTTGACTGTACCCTCCTGGTGACTATTAGCACGTTGGAAACCTAGTTTCCTTTATCTTAGTGACTTACATAGGTGACTGTGGGGGTATACTGTGGTACCTAGGGCAGACATCAGGCCACACTTTACAGAGTATACCCGGAGGGTGCTTCCGTATTCGAGTTTCACTTACACCAGTAAGTTGCTCTAGTGTTGGTTGGTGTAACTGTTCTTCCTACTGGCTAGTGATCTGCTTGTCTTATATCATAGGATTTTTTATAGTGTGTGCTTGTTTTTAACATTAATAGAAATCCCTAGTGTGTCATTTATCTTCTCACACTGTGGAGGATCAGGAGCTTCGCCAGTCTCAAAGGCTTCTTGGCCTGCCGCCGGTTAATCATGAGCCACCCTCGCCACCACTAAGGCAAAGACTAGACCAGCAAGGGTCTTTTGAGGAAACCAGGCCACATGAAACTGAGCCCAACCCATCTCTGAGAGGAGAACATTTGATTCTAGAGGAACCAACCATTTCCGACCTCGGAGCAGAAGCTCTTGGTCCTTATAACCCTCCGATCACTGATCTACCGACACCCATCATCATATAGGTTAAACCTTACTAGCATCAGGTAGTGTGACAAGAAGCGATGGATAAAAATGATGCTACTTCTTCAAGGAATCCTCAGATTCCCTCTATGAATGTCACTATAGGGGGTTTTCCACCTCCTAACCAACCTTCATTTGCCTGGACCACTATGGTCTTGACCGCCTCTACCTCGGGCAATGGTATGATTCCATCTATGGCGACGATCATTGCTCCTTTCACCTAGAGTGTGACAGGCCCTCTGTTCTCATAGGGGATGCTTGGGTTTGATATGAACTCTATCCTTTCCTACTCCACTCTACGGACTTTAGGTCTGGGGGAAGGGAACTCTAACGCTCCTCTGAAAGGATCCATGTGGTGAACTTCAGCTCCCTATAACACTTTCCCTTACAGAGGGGATCATATACCTCCTTCGTCCCCTTCGCTAAGCGGTGCTCAATAGCACTTCGCCGGACTGAACACAAACTGCAGTGAGTTTGGAGCAGGCAGTCAAGGAATTCCTTATTATAGTATGCCAGTAGGTTCGACATCGTTCTCTTTTTTAGGCATGTTTTGTAACAACGCATTCTCGTCAGCTACCATCTTGGCTGTGAGCAACCCTGGTTATGGACAGAAAATTCCTATGCAGGGTACTATTCCTGCACCAGGAGCAAACTTAGGAATTCCTTCCTCACAAGGACTTTGGAATCCATGGCAGGGATTAGTTCCCTTGTCAGGGATACTGACCGGGGGAAACCCCTTCCATAGCTAATGTAACCTCAGGCAAGGCTCAACACCTATGCCTATCGGATCGGTAGGGGGAAACCCTTCCCAAAATCTTTGGAATGCGACGCAAGCCCAACCCTTTATGTCCTATTACAGGATTCAGCCGATGATGTCTCAACAAGCGCAGAATCTGTACGCTGGTCACAACCATGGTTATTACCGGAACCCTAGCCAACAACCTAACTTTTCCTGGCAACCTAGTGCCAGCCAAACTCGAGGCTCCTTTTTCCCTGGTTATAATCAACAACACAAATTACCATGTCTGGAAACTCTGCACTTGCCATACTTGACAAGGTTATTAAATGACCCCATATGTCATGATCCACGTTGGCCTCCTATGCCGACCAAGTTTCCTTTAGACATTCAAAATTTCAAGGCTAAGCCTAACGAATATCCAGGCAATCATGTGACTACCTTCCATTTATGGTTCTCGTCCAACTCATTGAGAGACGACTCCATCAAGTTGCGTTTGTTTCAACGCACTCTCATCGAGAGTGCTACGAAATGGTACATCGAGCTTGACTGCTCAAGATACTCTTCCTTCGGAAAATTGGTAATGGTTTTTTTAAACCATTTTCAATTACCTATGAGATACAACGCTGACATCGAATTTTTGACCAACTTTGAGCAGACAAATGCAGACCATATCTCATATCACATCCGAGAATGGAGATGCTGGAAGAGTTTGATAAAAGTACCAGTTCCACCAACATTCCTGCTTGAGTTGTTCCTTAAGTATTTGGTACCCCAATTATCTAAAGACGTCGCAACCTCGAGGGTGTTTTAAGAAGAAGAAGCGATAATGAGAGCTCAACAACTAGAGCTGATTTACTCCCAGTCTAGTTTACTTTACAAAGTTTTTCCAGATGCATCGTGGTTGATACTTGACAAGACCAGACAGAGATTTGGACCACATGCTGATGGTATTGTTGGTTCATAGCAAACGAATCCCGTTGATGAGCTGTTGAATCAATTGCAACAATTTTCAATATAGTAGACATCGGACAACCAGACCACTAGTTCGGTTTCTCCCCCTACTCAAACGTCGAATGTACACAGTGTGCAATTGACAAAACCAAAAGGCCACCCAATATCCCGACGGAAAGAAGAAACAGCGAAAGAAGGGGAAGGGGGATAAGAAACCTACCAATAATGATGGAGGGGGAAACAAAGAAAAGAAAAAGTCAAAGTATCTATGTAATCTTTTCATGGAAGACCATCTGAATCACTAGTGCCCTCAGCTTGAGGAGGCCCAAAAGTTATTTGCAGAGCAGCAAACTGTTGTGTTAACGAATCCATTTCCACATGGGAAAAATTTAACTCAAGCCTCTTCAATTACGGAAGGGGGAAATCAAGGACCCCCTCCATCTTCGAGTAATCCTTCGTCCTTGAATGTGTAGATGATGAAATGTAGTGTTGACATAACAACTAGGAAACACAACTATGGAATTCCAAACACCTTTGAGAAAGGTAAAGAAACCGAAAATCCATTTCTTCCTCTTCGGATTAAGAAGACGTTGGGTGAAACAATGATGCACATCCCAAAAGGTGCGTTCAAGACGTGTTTTTAGATATAGTTCCGTATAGAATTGGAGGAATGCAAGTTGTACCAAAAGAAGAGTTCATCAACTTATTTAACTCGACCATCATGATCCTGAGAGACTTACCAGTCTTTGGTACCATAGGCAAGATTGCGCGCTGCACAAAATTTCTGATAAGCAGGGTGCATGACAAAAGTCTATGGTTGGATTAAGCGGTATCCAATCCATGCTGAAGACATCCAACAACTTACTGGACTATCCTCCGAAGGAGAGAATGTGTTGAAGGGATTCCAAGGTCTTGGTAAGCATGGGAAAAAGAAATGCAAACTTAGCCTATACAAGAAATTTAACACAAAGACAGGAGGACGTACAACAATAATTGAACCAATACTACTCAAGATAGTCCAGACTAGCTGCTACATCATAGCCAGTAAGGTTATGAGGTCTTACTACAAGAGAGAATGCACTCTAGATGCGTTATCAGTTGCCTTTTTCTGCGTAAATGGAGCGGTTTTCAACTGGTGTAGTTTCCTGTTGGAGGAACTACTAGTAGCTTGCGAGGAAGTGCAGGAGAAGGGAGGAACCTTCACCTATGGATACCTACTTGTGGCATTCACAATGATCAAATGGACGCCACTTCTGGGCCGACAAAGGACAATACTAGATAAGGGGTGCACGACGAAGAGGTTCGAGCCATGGCAGTCCAAACAAGACTCAGAGAATACAACACTCAACAATGCAACATTTTCCAAATGGTATAATAGTATGATAGATGCAATGCAGAGGCTGTGCATCCCGCAGGAGCTCCTCAACTGTAACACGAGGAATATCGCCTTCAGCATGAACCGACACAACACATTCATCTGGTCGAGACATGTCAGCAAAGAACATTTCCACATAAGGATGCTACCGTTCTATTTGGATGAGGAAGCCTTCGATAAGGAATTCATTTCATGGCTAGGAGTCAAATGCAGCCCGCATAAATTAGGAATGAATTACATTTTTTCTACGAAGCTGCTGAAGAAAAAAGACAATGAAGCAGGAGAAGGACCGAGTTCGGGCCCCGAGTAGAAGAAGCCAGATGCTCTGGTACAAACAGACTCCGATGAGGAAGAAGAGATATAGTAGTTAGAGTGGAGAAAAATACCAGCCTACCGAAAGATACCAGACAATGTCGTTCTGTCAGGTGCACAGGTTAACTAGATCTTGGGCATTGTGCTTGGTACCAAACCATTGGTGAAGAGGCCCAGAACTGGGGTCTCGCCGAACAAACTCTTGAACCCACAACCTCTTGCATTTTCCGCTCCCAGCACCCGTGCCATGACCAAAGCCACCACTATCATTGATATTCAGGATGACCCTAAGCCTGAAACATTTCCGTCCATAGTCATCACTGAGCAACCCCCACCACTCAAATTACCAAACCTCATTACTTCTTGTCCACATCAGACAATAACCTCAGAGCCGATGTAGCTCGATCACCTAGAGATAACAGAGAAATGACTCCCACAAATGACCAGAGAATCAACCAAGCCAAGATCAAAAATTTCTGGTCTCAACTCCAAAGCCTCAGAGATGAGCATGATGCTGGATGATCTGAATCTAGACGCCCAGGAACAACAACCTGAATCTTCAGAGAAAGAATAAGATGCCCTAGCTAGAGAGGAACCGAAACCCGACAACCAACAAGTCACCTCACCATCCAAGGGTGAGGGTGCCTAAGAAATCATGACACATCAAGAAGAAGCACTCGAAGAGCCATAGATACCAGATGCGCACAATGAAACAGAAGCGACAACTGAGCAGGATACGACAGCCATGTGAGCACAAATGAAGAAGGTTCTCCAGAATCCTCAGCAATGTGCATAATTGATGCAACTTTGCATAGCCAGAACAAAGGTTCTGACTCTTTTTCCAGCAGATCTAAAGTTGAGGATCGCACCAGCGACACCAATGGAGGAAGAGGTAGAAACCTTCTTAGACCATTCAATAGCCAATGGAATTCCACTACAGATGCGAGCACCCACCGAAGCAACTCCTTCATCTTCTGACCTGGTACAGTGGCCAATGCCACAATTATTTGGACTAATCAAGGCATCAACAGACCAGTTGGAGCAAAGGCTCCAGGAGGCCAAGAGATCCTTCGAGATTGCAAGGAAGGAAAAATTTGTTTCGTAAACATGCAGAATGCAGGAAGCACATGACAAACTCCAAGTCCATCATAAACTGGAAAAAGTGCAGAAAACACTTGCTGAATCTTGGATGGAGATTCAGAAGGTTGCGCCCGACCTACCCAAAGCCAACGATGTAGGCGAGACATAGAAACAGATCAATCTGTTACAGGAAGCATGGATGCAACTTGCTACTCGAACTGACCAGCTACAAGCAAAGCTACAACAGGTATAGCAGGAAGCAGAACAACAGCCTCAACAACTACAGGAAAATATGCAAAAGATAGTATTGCATGGCAACAATGCCTGAGCAGCATTGCATAAGCACACAACAGACTACACCAAAATATTCAAGGTAGTCAGCGACTGGATGAGAATCATTGCTCGATGGAATCAGGTCTTGGAGGAGGTACGCACAAAGATCCAGGTGTTGAACGAATATGTTGCACTCACAATGGACCCCTTGGAGCAACAACAGAAGTTGGACCAAATTCAATAGGCTGACAACGAACTAAATACACTCTATGAGGCACAGTCTGTAGCCAAGAAAGATTTGCGTGATTTTCGATCGGTAATTAAGACAACCTATATGAAAATGAATCAAGTCGACACAACAATAGATTCTGAGTGGAACTCGTTGGTTGTGGCCAAGCTAAAGGAGTACAACAATGAGATGACCCAATAGTTCCTGGCAGAAGCATCACTCCTCGCCCAGAAATGGCAAGACAAGGTTGAAAGATTTCAAGGAGTAAAGCACATAGCATTAGAGTTGGTACTAGAATTGGGCCCTTTGTTTGAGGAGGTAAAGGAAGAAAAATCAAAAACAAAAGAGCCCAAAGAAGAAGGAAGGATGGACAAGGGAAAACAACAGATGCTCCTGGAGGATGTGAAAGAACCAAGAGCTTGACTCAAGGATGATTCAAGGATTGTGGTCGGAGCTTGTTGGGCCCTTCACTTTTGAGGAGGAATCGCACAAGTTTTGACTAATCATGAGTTTCATAAACTCCATCAGAGGATAGGAGAAAGAGAAACATAAAGCAGTTGTGGAATTCAGCGCAACGCCAGTGAAGCAACAAATGGTTGCAATAGAAGAAGAAAGCATGCAAACCGAGAAGGAAGACACAACCCAGCTATATATAGGACCGAACACACTTGCAAAAGGGTTTGTTCATCTGTTCTCTCACTAGTTGGTTCATTAGTTCATAAGTTGGTTGGCTAGGTTGAGTCGAGTCAGGTTGGTCAGAGTCGATAGATTTTGGGATTAGTTGTTGATAATTGTTGTAAGTCGGAAAAAGACAAGTCTGAGTCTATAATAAATCAGGCCTATTAGTTGGAGAATTAGATCTCTGTGGCATGATTCCAGAGCCAAGAGTCTCTACTGAGCCTTGTTATGTAATTCTAAGTCTGTAATGAGAGAAAGATCCTAAAGATAATAGGAAGTAGGACCAAATTCCAAAATATGTTGCGTATTTGTATGTTTACTTATGCATTACAGTATTTCCTTATGGCGTACGAGTTATATTTGATGGTTCAACATTTGAATGCTTGCTCACAACGTAAGTAGGTTGGATTCTTGCATTTATATGTTTCAGATCTGTTAATGTCTCTTGCATAAGAACATGAATGAGTTCTGACTGCTCTATGGATCCTCTTTAGTCTTCTACCTACCCTTCCCTATCTATCTGTCTCAACAACGCTTTGGGTGAGACTTCTTCTCTTCAGAGGAGATGAAAATGCCAACACTCTAGAATACACAGTACCTTTTGTTGGTAACCTGAGAAGGACCCTGGTCTGATCAAATTCGCGCCAACAAATAACATGGTTAGGATCATGTACATATTTCTTTGGTAAAGATACATGAAATACATTATGCACATTCATGGAAATAGGCAATGCAAGCATGTATGCAACTGGCCCTATTCTGTCCAATATTTCAAATGGACCACAGGATATGGCTGCCATCTTTATACAACTACCCAATTTCAAAGAGATTTTCTTGGGCTTCACTTTCAAAGGAACATGCTCCCCTACTTTAAATTCTCTAACTATCTTGTTCTTGTCTGCATAAAATTTCTATCTATCCCGAGCTGCCTTTAAATTCTACTTAGTCTTGACCACCTGGTCTTCCATGTCCTTGAGAAAATCCAACCCAAGTACCACCCTATCTACTGGGTTGTCCCAGCTCACTGGAGTATTACATTTGCTACCATAGAAGGCTTCAAATAAGCTCATTCTCAATGAAGCTTGATACCCATTTTTATATGCAAACTCACCCAAGTGTAAGTAATCTTTCCACCTAGATGGATCAGCCATCACATAAATTCTTAGCATGTCTTCCATTATTAGATTCACCCTCTTTGTTTTCCCATCTGTCTGGGGATGATATGCTGTGCTAAAGTTTAGATTTGTGCCAAATCCATTAAACAATCCCCTCCAGAAATTGGAGGTAAACTTCATATCTCTGTCCGAGATGATTGTCCTAGGTGTCCCATGCAACCTAACAATTTCCTTCATGAAAATCTCCACAATATTAGCTGTTGTATGTGTTGTCTTCACAAGCACAAAATGAGTAGCCTTTGTTAATTGTTCAACTACCACCATGATTGAATCGTGTTGGTTATTCATTCTGGGTAATCCTGTGATGTAATCCATGGTGACCACTTCCCATTTCTTCTCTGGGATTGACAATGGTTGCAGCAAACCCGCTGGGTGCCTATGTTCAGCCTTCACCTTCTGACATTCCATACATCAAGCGATGTAATCAACAACATCCTTCTTCATTCCTAGCCAAAAGAACTGGCTTCTTACTGTTGTAATTGTTTTATGGTAACCTGGATGTCAAACATAAGCAACATCATGCATTTCCTTCAGAACCAAATTTCTCATTTCTCCAGAACTAGGAACATAGATTCTACTTTTATGCATGAGTAATCCATCTTCCTTTATCTTGTACTACTTTACTTTCTGCTGTACATTTCCTTTCTGTAAGTTTTCCTATACCTGTAGGTAATGCTGATCTATAACAAGACCATCTAAAATTTTTCTCTTCAAGTCTGACTGGTGCATAGTGACAGTAGTAGCATGCATCAGATGCACTCTTCTACTAAGTGCATCGACAACTTTATTCTCCTTTCCTTTGATATGCTTGATATCGAAGTCATATTCACTTAAAAATTCTAGCCATCACTTTTTCTCTCAAGTGATGTTCATGCTCCTCTTCAGACTTAGAATAGATAAGTATGTCATCCATGAATACTATGACAAACTTGTCCAGATAATTTCTGAATATGCCATTCATTAAGCACATGAAGACAACTGGTGCATTGGTCAGTCCAAACAACACCACTACAAATTCATAATGCCCATACCTGGTCCTAAAGGTTGTCTTATGAATGTCTTCTTCCTTGATTATTACCTGATGGTATCCTGCCCTCATGTCAATCTTTGAAAATATCCTTGCTCCTCTTAGTTGATCGAAGAGGTCATCAATTCGAGGTAAAGGATACTTTTTCTTTATAGTGTACTTGTTCAACTGTCGGAAGTCAATACACAGCCTCAAGGTTCCATCCTTATTTTTGACAAAAAATACTGGTGCTCCCCAAGGTGAAACACTTGGACGTATGTACCCTTTCTTCAACAATTCTTCCAACTGCATTTGTAATTCTTTTAATTCCGGTGTGCTCATTCTGTAAGGTGTTTTTGACACTGGGGTAGCTCTCGACACTAAATCAATTGAGAAATTTATCTCCCTTCTTGGTGGCAATCCGGGTATTTCTTGGAATACGTCTTCAAATTCCTGTAGCACTAAGAAATATTCGAGGCTTGGCCCCTTTGTATCAACTGGCTCTTCCACATGAGATGTATACAGTTGACATCCTTTTCTAAAATGTCTTTTCAGCTGTAAGGCTGAAATATCCCTTATAGAGATGGGTCTCAGAACTCCCTTCATATTTCTCTATTTTCCATTTCCATCAAGACATGTAAATGTCATGTTATGACAATCTAGGACAACATGACGCTTTTCCAACCAATCCATACCAATCATAACATCATAAGATCCCAATGGTATGATATTTAGATTAGTACTAGTATTCACGCCATTAATACTTATGGAACAACCTATGACCATATCATGGATTCTTCTTTTGGTTCCAGTGGCTAACTGAATCAAACTTTCTTTTCCAAGTTTAATTTTCTCCAAATGTAATTTATCCACTATCTTAGGATCAATGTAACAATGGATTTCTCCTGAATCAACAAAAATAGCAACATGTCGATTTATGATCTTACCTTCCACCTCGATCCTATTGGACTGGTACTATGCTTGTCGATCATTTAAAGATGCATAGATTATTCCCATATCTTTGACTGTTGTAGCCTCTTGGATGTTGTGCATAGTCTTCGCTCTGTCCTTTCTGTGTGGGAAATCCTTGTACAGGTGATATTCTTTGCATCCCCAACATTAGATTGGTGGTCTTCCTCTTTTTCTCAAGGAATCTTCCTTCTTGAAATCCCCTTTAGCATAATGATCTTCATGATCTCTATTTGGATGATTCCTATTGAATGGAGGTTTGAATCCTTTCCTCCTCTGATCGGGATTCGCATTCTTCTTGTCCTTCCAAGATTTCTACAGGGATTCTCTTCCTTGGCCTTGCTCATACATGTATTTAGCCTTCCTGATGGCATCAGTCAAGGTATTGGGTTCATCATACTTGATCTTTTCCTTATAGAAGGCTTGCAATCCACTTAGAAATATCTGTGTTTTCACCTTCTCATCACCAATGAACCTGACATACTTTAACAACCCCAAGAACTTATTCTCGTATTCTACCATAGTCATGCTTCCATACCTAAGTTCAAAGAACTCTTGCATTTTCTTGTCATAGAAATGCTCTGAGAGGTACTCCTTCTGGAAGTAATTCTTGAACGTTTTCCAAGTGATCCTACTTTCATCAACATGCTCCACTTGCTTCAGTTGGTCCCACCACACTGCAACTTTCTCGTGTAAATGGTAGGCGGAAATCCCGGCTTCCAGGTTTGATGAATAGTTATGCAACTGAAAATATCTCCGGAGCCCAAGAAACCATGCTTCAACATCATCTTCCATTTTCCTTTCACCATCGAAGGAAGGTGGCTTGAGCTTCCTCAGCTCTCCCTGCAAACAATCGACCTCTTGTTTCCTTCTATGGTGTCTGACAAGAGAAACTTCTAGACTGCTTACTGGATCATCTGATGCATAAAAATTTCTTCCTAATTAAGGAGGTGAGTGGTGTCCATGAGATCTTCTAGCACTTCTGGAATAACCATCTTGTCCACAAGAATCTCCTCTTTCATGACACCTGCCTTCTTCCTCTTGTCTTGAGTTTGATCCCTTCTTCTTTTACCTCTGCAAATGATTTAAGCTCTGCAACACTCGAGCATTTATCTAGATTTTATCTCTCATCAGTCTCTCGTTGTCTTCTTTGTAGCTCTGCACTTCCATATTCAGGCTTTTTACCGTTTCTATTAACGTTTCCTACTCTCCTTTTCCCTTGCGCCCATTGGACTCTGTCTTTGCATTACCAACTCTGGTATTCTTGTCTTTGACCTCCTTTTCATGACTGGAGGCTCCCTCACCTTCTTCCATTTCCTCAATACTCATCCTGAGATGATGTGCTTAAGCCTCCTAATTCTACAAAATGTGCAAGAGACCATTTTGTTAGAATTATGCATATGATAGGCAAAACAAATTTCCAAACCATGCTACATGTCTCTTTCTTGTTTTTGTTCATGGATATTATATCCCCATTCTCCGAAAATAATAGTGTCCTTTTATCCTTGGCTGACACCGATTTTCACCTTGCACAGGTGCTTCCTTCAAACCACCTCCCCAGGTGATCATGACTAGAAATCACAGCTAAATCCTCCCTTAGCACTTTTATATCTTGGAGACAACCAAATATTCCCTCAACCCTCCTTTCCTCAGCTCTCTAACTGCATACTACCATGGTCATGACCCTATGCTTAGCTGAAGAGCGTTTATCCAGAGCTTCTGCACTTCTGGACTTTCAACCAGGACCAGATCAACGATCCTCTTCCTCTCTCGCGATTGACGATTGAGATCCACTTCGGGACTTTGTTCTTTGGGAGTCTCAACATTTCTTGCTTGCCTCCTCTCGGAAGGCCATATTACATGCATACTTGGCATTGGGCCATCTTACTTTCTATCGTCGCCAAGACATCATTGAAAAGATCTTCTAAAAACCATTGTTTTGAAGGTGTACGCACCCTACACGAATACTTCCCACGTACACACACTTGCTGCACCACTACAGCTCAACTACACTCACAAAAAATCACGAAAAATGAAAATTGAAAAGAGATACGGGTTTCGGGGCCGTTGCTTAATCAGTTGAATGCCCATAGCCAATAACCCCAACCATTACTATCTCTTTTGGCCTACAAAAGAAGGTGTTGGGGTTCCATTCCAAAGGGAAACACGTGATCATAGAAACTATGCCCATTTCAATATTCCCCCTTTGACCCAATATTTTGCAACCACATTGTGAGTCCGAGCCAGAATTCCTTCTTCCTCCTTTGCAAATCCTTGCAATTTCCCTAGAGAGAACTGAGGAGGAGAAGAATACGTGGAAGTAGTTGGTGCATGGTGAAGAGGATCCCAGGACCGAGTTCAAGGAGTAGTGTTGGTCTCATTTTGTAAACAAATTTTGTGAGATTAATATAAAGAAGTACTTTTTCCATCCCGCCAAATGACCTCTTAAATCTTTATGATTTGTTTACATTTCTTGGTTATGATGTCTAACCCACTAATCCACATATAGAATGCATGCTTATAGTTTCTTGTTTGTCTTTTGGTGAATGCAGGTTATCCTTGGGAGGAGAATTGCAGTCAGGAAACAACCAAGCACAAAGAGATCGACATTGGACGTGAGTTTAAGGTATGCCTACCAGATCCCTATACTCTGTCTTTTATGTATGATTTTGGGGTAATGTCGGGATAGTTTACAAAAAGTAGGAGACTTTAGAAAATTAGCTCTACCTGCACTTTAGAACCCTGGTCCTCAGTTGTCTTCCAGAACACTTTCTTTCGATACCCTTGATAGGTTTCATGCTTGATACCTTACTCATTGCGGTCCACCCGACTGTCGACTGTACCCTCCCGGTGACTATTCACGCGCTGGAAACCTATTTTACTTTATCTTAGTGACTTACACAGGTGATTGCGGGGGTATACCGTGGTACCTAGGGCACACATCGGGCCACACTTTGCAAGGTATATGTGGAGGGTGCTTCCGTATTCAAATTTCACTTGCACCGGTAAGTTGCTCTAGTGTTGGTTGGTGTAACTATTCTTCCTACTAGCTAGTGATATGCTTGTCTTATATCATAGGATCTTTTTATAGTGTGTGATCATTTTTAACATTAATAGAAATCCCTAGTGTGTCATTGATATTCTCACACCGTGGAGGATCAAGAGCTCCGTCAGTCGCAAAGGCTTCTTGGCCTGCCACCGGTTAATCTAGAGCCACCCTCGCCACCACTAAGGTGAAGACTAGACCAGCAAGGGTCTTTTGAGGTGACCGAGCCAGAAGAAACTGAGCCCAACCCATCTCCGAGAGGAGAACATTTGATTCCAGAGGAACCAACCATTTCCGACCTCAGAGTGAAATCTCTTGTTCCTTATAACCCTACTATCACTGATCTATCGACGCCCATCCTTATATAGGTTAAACCTTACTAGCATCAAGTAGTGTCACAAGCAGCGATGGAGAAAAATGCCACTACTTCTTCAAGGAATCCTCAGATTCCCTCTACGACTATCACTACAGGGGGTTTTCCACCTCCTAACCAACTGTCGTTGGCCCATACCACTATGGTCTCAACCACCTCTACCTCAAGCAATGGTCCGATTCCGTCTCTGGCTGTGATCATTGCTCCTTTCACCCAGAGTGTGACAGACCCTCTGTTCTCATAGGGGATGTCTGGCTTCGATACAAACTCCATCCTTTCCTACTGCACTCTACAGACTTTAGGTCTGGGGGTATGGATCTCTAATGCTCCTCTGCAAGGATCCATGGGGGGGACTTCAGCTCCCTATAACACTTTCCCTTACGAAGGGGGTCATATACCTCCTTCGTCCCCTTCGTTGAGCAGTCATCACCAGCATTCTGCCAGGCCGAACACAAACTACAGTTTATTTGGAGTAGGCAGTCAAGGACTTCCTTATTATAGCATGTTAGTAGGTTCGATATTTTTCTCTTTGTTAGGCACATTTTGTAACAATGCATTCTTGTCATCTGCCGTCTTGGCTGGGAGCAACCCTAGTTATGGACAAAAAAATCTTATGCAGGGTACTATTCCTACATAGGGGGCAAACTTTGGAATTCTTTTCTCACAAGGACTTTGGAATCCATGGTAGGGATCAGTTCCCTTGCCAGGGATACCGATTGGGGGCAATGCCTTCCATAGCCAATGGAACCCCGGGCAAGGCTCAACACCTATGCCCGTCGGATCATTAGGGGGAAACCCTTCCCAAAATCCTTGGAATGTGACACAATCCCAACCCTTTACGTTCTATTATAGTAGTCAACCGATGATATCTCAATAAGCACAAAATCCATATGCTATTCATAACCATGGTTATTACGAGAACCCTAGCCAACAACCTAACTTTTCCTGGCAACCTGGTGCCTGCCAAACTCGAGGCTCCTTTTTCCCTGGTTATAATCAACAACCTAAATTACCATTTCTGTAAACTCTACACTTGCCAAACTTGACAAGGTTATTAAATGACCCCATATGTCATGATCCATGTTGGCCTCCTATGCCGACCAAGTTTCCTTCGTACATTCCAAAGTTTGAGTCTAAGCCTAACGAAGATCCAGGCGCTCATGTGACTACCTTCCATTTATGGTGCTCGTCCAACTCATTGAGATATGACTCTGTCCAATTGTGTTTTTTTCAACGCACTCTCATCAAGAGTGATGTGAAATGGTACATCGAGCTCGATCGCTTAAGATACTCTTCCTTTGACAAATTGGCAATGGTTTTCTTAAACCATTTTCAATTACCTATGAGATACGATGCTGACACCAAATTTTTGGACAAATTTGAGTAGACAAAAGTAGACCATATCTCAGATCACATCCGAGAATGGAGATGTCAGAAGAGTTTGATAAAATTACTAGTTCCACCAACATTCCTACTTGAGTGGTTCCTTCAGTCTTTGGTACCCCAGTTATCTAAATACGTCGCAACCTCCGGGGTATTTTCATAAGAAGAAGCGATAATGAGAGATCAACAGCTAGAGATGATTTACTCTCAGTCTGGTTTACTTTACAAAGTTTTTCTAGATGCACCGCGGTCGATACTTGACAACACCAGATAGATATGTGGACCACATGCCGATGGTATTGTTGGTCCAGTGTAAACGAAGCCTGCTGATGAGTTGTTGAATCAATTGCAACAATTTTCAATATAGCAGACAACGGACAACCAAACCACTGGTTCAGCTTCTCCCCCTACTCAAACGTTGGATGTACACAGTGTGCAATCGAAAAAACCCGAAGGCCACCCAACAACCCAATGGAAAGAAGAAACAACAAAAGAAGGGTAAGGGGGATAAGAAATCTATCAATAATGCTGGTGGGGGAAACACATAAAAGAAAAATTTGAAGTATCTATGTAAACTTTGCACAGAAGACCATCCGACTCACCAGTGCCCTTGGCTTGAGGAGGCCCATAAATTATTTGCAGAGCAACAACCTATCGTGTTAACGAATCCATTTCCACATGGGAAAAATTTAACTCAATCCTCTTCAAGCGCTAAAGGGGGAAATCAGGGACCCCCTCCATCTTCGAGTAATCCTTCATCCGTGAATGTGTACATGAGGAAAGGTAGCATTGACATAAAAACTAGGACACACGACTACCGAATGCCAAACACCTTTGAGAAAGGTAAAGAAGACAAAAACCCATCTCTTCCTCTTCTGATTAAGAAGACGTTGGGAAAAACAATGATGCACATCCCAAAAGGTGCGTTCAAGAAAGCTTCCCACAACCCAAACACAAGTGCTTCCCAAAACTACTCTGTGGTGGAGGATTTGTCTCAAACCCCTTGTGTAATGTCAGCTTTAGAAGTCCTCCAGATCTTCTCTTCCCATAGAAATGATCTATTATCTTCCTTAGGATCTACTGAGACTTGTAATCCAGGAACGATCATGATTGATACGATCGACTTAAAACCTCATCTTCCTTACCATGTGGCGTTTCAGATAGTAGTGGCTTACACCATGAAAACGTTTACTCGGAACATTTTTTGCATGGTGGTTGATGAGGGTGCCTTGAAATGCGTGATGTCTTTGGCATGTTGGAAGGCCATTGACCAACCTGTTTTGTCTCCATCACCTACTCTTCTTACAAATTTTGACGGTCATTCATTCCGACCACATGGAATCATCCCCTCTTTTCACGTGCAGTTAGGGGGGAAGAATGTGTGGTTCGAGGTTGAAGTGGTCGATGCATCTCTCGACTACAATCTCTTGTTAGGAAGGAGTTGGACCTATGCTATGCAAGTAGTGGTTGCGACAATTTTCTGGGTCTTGTTGTTTCCACAAGAGGGTTGGATCGTGTCCATTGATCAATTATCCTTCTCTCATCCTGAACCTTCATCGGGAGTATCCACGGTCCCGATGATTGATAATCCTCAGCCCAACATCATCAACGTAGGGGTTGGTTTGTGCCCACCTTTGATGGGTAATTTCGATTACCCACCTCTGACCGACAATGTCCAATACATATCGACTGTCTCCGACTAACATAGGGCTGAAATATTTCAAATCTCGTCGTTTCACATGACTTACTTTAACGATCCATGGAATCTTCCTTCCCCATCAACTATGATGGAAGGGACAGGGAACCATGGCATGGCCATGCCTTTTTCCGTGACAGAAGTTGCGTACTCTATAGTCCAGCAAGCTTCCGCCGACCCCGATTCGACTCCCACACAAGAGTTAGATCCGGTTCTCGAGCCTATTTGGGCTCAAGGTTCCCTCACCAATACTGATTCTTTAGATTTATTCTTTCCCTCAGACGAGGCGATTATTGAGGCAATTACTAGTCTGAACAGACCCTGGGATGATCTCCATCATAGATCTTATTTTCTCCCAAAGTTAAGAGGAATTGAAGTAGGAGAATTCACTCTGAATATGACTGGAGATAGGGCTTGTCATATCAATCCTTTGGCTACAGATGTTGTTTACATTGAAGGAAATATGAAAATCATCGCTAAAACGATACCTATTGATATCTCCAGAATCCCTGGTGTTGTGGAGAATATCTTCGTCAGAGCAGATTGGTCCCCCAAGGAGATTCGAATCTACAGGGATTTATTTAAAGAATTCCACGACGTGTTTACCTAGTCTTACAAGGAAATTCCAGGAATAGATCCAAGAGTCGTTGAACATGAAATCATGACATATCCTAATGCCAAGCTGGTCCAACAGAAGCTATGTCCAGTTAATCCCAGGAAAGCAACAACTATTAAGGCTGAAGTAGAGAAAATACTCAAAGATGGTTTGATCTACCCCGTTTAATCGACTCAATGGGTGTCAAATCATGTGCCAGTCAACAAAAATAAGGGTATGATTCACATATGTATGGACTTCCATGATTTGAACAAGGCTTGTCCAAAGGATAATTTCCCCATGCCATTTATTGACCAGATAGTTGATGAATGTGTAGGTTGCGAGGCATTTTATTTCATGGATGGTTTTTTAGGATAAAATCATCTAGAGATCAAACCCGAAGACCAACATAAAACCCCATTCATTTTTCCGTGGGGTACATTCGCTTATCGGAAGATGCCTTTTGGTCTGAAAAATGCTGGAGCTACTTTTCAATGGGCCATGTATTTTTCTTTCCATGACCTCAAACATGTAGTTGAGGCCTATCTTGATGATTTAGCGTCACAATGTCGTAAGAGAGTTGATCATCCCGCACACCTCTGACTTATTTTTGAACGATGTCTCTACTACCAGATTCGATTGAATCCAAAAAAATGTAGATTTTTCATAACATCGGGTCGTCTACTTGGTTTCATAGTTTCGACAACAAGGATCATGGTCGATCCTCTAAAGGTTGAGGTGATAGTTCAATTGCCTCCCCCGTGCACAATCCCTCAGCTTCAAAGTTTACAGGGAAAAGTGAACTTTTTACGACGTTTCATCGCAAACTATGCCGAGATCACAAAGGGTTTCATGTGTTTACTGAAGGACATTCCTTTTCATTGGGATGAAGCCACTCAACGCTGTTTTGGAGCGTTGAAACATGCCCTCACGTATGCCCCTCTGCTTCGGCTGCCCAATTATAATAAAGATTTCTCATTGTACTTGGTCACTGCGGAGTCGACCATCAGTATGGTCTTGGTTCAGGAGGATGATTTGCTCTCAGAATACATGATTTATTACCTGAGTCGAGGCTTGGTTGGATCAGAACTCAATTATTCCCACATTGAAAAAATTGTGTTGGTAGCAGTTCATGCTGTCCAGTGGTTCCATCATTACATCTTGTTTCGTAAGACCACCATCATTGTCGTTGTGAATCTATTTCAATATGTGTTGACATGACGTGTAATTGGAAGAAAGATCAATATATGGATAGTTATCCTCCAAGAATTCGACTTGGATTTTTTCTCAGCAAAATCCAAAAAGTCGTTGGTCTTTGCGGAACTCATTTCAGAACTTCTGGTCAAATCAGGTGATGTTATACCCAAGGAGTCACCTATTAAAGGAGAGATGTTTTTTATCACGTCTTCGGACCCCTAGTATGGAGATATACTAGTCTATATACAGACTTTGAAGTGCCCCACTTTTGATTTTCATGATGAGCGTCGTAGTATATGCCATCAGGCCAAAATCTATCTCATACTCGAGGACACTCTGTATCGTCGAGGTATAGATTGCATCCTTCGTCGGTGTGTCACTCATGAAGAAGAAGAAATTTCGCTTAACGATTGCCACACTGGAGCATGTGGTGGTCATTTGTCTGGGTTGGAAACAACCCAAAATACTCTACGATCTAATTAATTTTGGCCAACATTAATCAAAGATTGTGTTGAATCGGTCAAGAAGTGCCACCCGTGTCAGATCTTCTCTCGGAAGATGCGGGCACACCCCGCTCCCATGTTTCCCATAATCATAGTTGGTCCCTTCACCAAGTGGCGGATTGATTACACTACATGTAACCCCCCTTCAACAAGGGGGCACCATTATATCATCGTATAATTAGACTACTTTACGAAGTGGGTCAAGGCTATGCCAAAGTTTAAAGATGATGGGGAGACAAAAAATCTCTTTTTGTTTAACCAGATAATAGCAAGGTTCGACGTCCCAAGAGAGATTGTCACTGAACATGGCAGTCACTTTCAGAATAAAATGATGTCTGAGTTAACTTCAAATCTTGGGTTGAGGCAAGAACATTCGTCACCCTACTACCCACAAGAGAATGGTTAGGTGGAAGCTGTGAATAAGTCCCTTAAGACTATTCTACAATGAACGACCAGTTCAGCCAAGTCAAATTGGCATTTGATGTTGTACTCCACATTATGGGCCTACCGAACATCTGTTAAGACTGCAACCAATTTCTCACCTTTTCAACTCGTTTACGGGTTGGAATCAATATTTCCTATAGAGTGTCAGATCCCCTCTCTAAAGTTGGCAGTACAGTTATTTCTAGAGACTTCACCACTTGAAGAGAGTTTATTATATCTTGAGTAGCTCGATGAGGACCGTCGGGATGCAACCTTGGCTAAGGAGGCTCACAAAAAAAAGTCAAGTGTCAGTATGATCAATCTGTCCATCCTTGGATTTTCTCTAAAGGTGACCTTGTCCTCATCTATGACCAAGATAAGGATCCCTTGATGGCAGGCAAGTTCAAACCCATGTGGTTCAGACCTTTCATCTTGAAGGAGGTTCTAAAGAGGGGTGCTTATCGTCTAGTGGACTTTGAGAGAAATTCTTTGGCGGAGCCTAGAAATGGGCTCTACCTCAAGAAGTATTACTCGTATGTGGGTCACCTTGGGTGAATTCTTGTACATATGTATAGTTCTTATACATTGTTTAGTTTTTTTTCTTTTTGGTTTTATGGACGTGTCGTTTTTGATGTCATCTTTTTCACTATGGAAGATGTCAAGTGAATTAGAGGTGTTCATTGGGTTTGCGGACGAAGCTATCTGGTACACTCAGAGACTTGCTTCTGCAGCTTGGGTGATTTTCACACCTTAGGGCCAGTTGTTATCTTTAGGAGGTATCTGTTTAGGTGACACCACAAACAATGTCACCGAATACAACGTAGTCTTAGAGTTTCTTCATGATGCTTTGTTTCATGGTATCTCTCACGTCCGGGTCTACTTAGATGCTCAGTTGGTTGTGTCCTAGTTAAATGGGGTTTACAACGTTTACGATCCTACTCTACACCAATGGTTTCTTAGGGTATGTCTCTTAGAGTGAAGCTTTGATTACATTACGTATATCCATGTTCCTATAATATTGAATCAAATCACAGATACTCTAACTAATCATGTATTATATTGGCATATTTCACACATGTAAGGAAAAGAACACAGACGCACATGTAAATACATTTGTAAAATATATGTAATCCATAAGACGTAAAAATATGTAAATATACATATATATCAAAAATATCAGAGTACATGGGTGGGCGCAAGCGCCTCAAAAATATGTCTAGTAAGAGTCATGGGGCTTATTCCCTAAAAAATATACAAAAATTTCTCTCAGCACGTAAGTAGTCCAACCTAGCTAAGGGTGGGTCTTGTTGGCCCTGCCATAGTGAACAATGATGTTCACCAAACGTCAGATGAGTTGGACCCAGGTCCGTGGCACCCCAAAAACATGAGGTTGCATCGACCGTGGGAGATCCACAATCTCCACCATACAGACTGTACGAGTGGTTGTGGTGAGGTTCCACTCCACCCATCTCAATACCCTCTCAGCCTCTCTGACTGGAGGCCCCTCTGCTGTTGTTGTTAGTATGGCAGTTGCGGCTGGTCCTGCCTTTGGTCGAGGATGCCACCTAGTCCTCGAGAAGTCTGTTGGACACACTGGTACCACATTTGTACATAATAGATACATAGTTGTCAGATACTCTGGTACACATAAAAATGATATATACAACAATAAATACAAATTTAATAACTTTAAAAAACAATCTTACCTAGCTTTCCTCGCTCCGCTCCGGGAGGTACAGGCATGTCAGGATCTCTAGAAAAGTTGATCCCGGCATAGGGGTAGTCCTCGATAGTCACAATCTGCCGAGACCACCAGTGAAATTTTTTATCATCGAAGGCCTCGATGGTTATCCCTCCCCCTAGACTAGGTACCCTCTTGAAGAATAAGGAACATAAAACAATCCCAAAGCCAAAGTTTCGGTGTTCCCGTATCCGACATTCTGTTAGCTGTCTCTTCATGCAATCTAGCATGGTTGTACTCTAGTCGAAAATACGTGAATTTAAGCACTGCACCGCACAATGCATGTGCACCTGGGAGGCCTAATGTAAAGCCATAGATCCAGTGATCTACCCAATGAGAAGAACTATCACTTTCAGTGATAGGTTTCTGATATTTTGTATGGGCACCTGAGAACCTACTTTCTTAGTACCAGCCTCGCAATGGAGTCCAATCAACTCCTTAATGTTGTGAGGCCCGGGGGGAAAAGTACGTAATTTGACTAGATCCCCTCTCCTTGAGAGATCAGTTAGGAAGTAAATGTCTTCAGTCATTGGATTCAACGACTGCCCCTCGAGCATAAATTCCTTTGCATCAGGATATTAGTAATCTATCAAAACATTTAGCGACCTGGGTTGTGCCCTCATAAAAGGACACTGGAATAATTTTAACAACCCACATTATGATAAAATAGAGATAGCAGTAGGGTCTTCTGAGACCAAAAAATCAATGTCCTCATGCTCCCTCTCTCTCCAATGAACATACATCCTGCAAAATGACAAATTTATGGAGAGTTAACTCTTGTTTTTTTTTTTCCACTCATTTGAGGGTGTATGCAGGTTGTTTTGGCGACAGTCGTGTGTGTACGCCGGAAAATTATCTTCTACCCATGTGCACATGTGGGTTGTTCTTGGAAATCCCACGTACACTCAAGGCCGACCTCTTTAAAGGTCAACACCCCCCAAAAAAACAAAAATAAATGAAAAAAAGGAAGAATGAAATGTAGGAGGGGCTAGTTTGTACTTACTTGGTTCAAGCGGAAGTTCTTTTCATCCACTGAAGTTCCTAGAATAAAATCTTTTGGCAAAGGGGTTTTTTGACTTTTTTGTCAATTCTCAATTTACAATGGTGATAATGAGCTACCCGTTTCTATTTATAGACTTTTTGGCCCGTTTTTGTCATTTTTTGGACCCTTTTGTCATTTTTTCTAGCTTGAAAATCCTTTAATATGGTTCTTGAGTTTCTCGGGGGATGTTACGATAACTGTTACTTTGGGTATTTGGGAAAATTTTTGAGAGTTGGGTCAATTTAAAAAAAAAAAAAAAAAGCTCTTTTGGTAAAAAGTCGTTTTTCCAACTTTGTGCATGTAAGATAGGATTCCACCTCCACTTGTTGCACCTTGTTGTCTTTTTTTCTTTGCCATAGGATCGATCCCACCGAATTGTGACACAGAACCCTCACTCCTATTCTATAAGTGTCATAATTTAGTGGTAGAGCCTACCTTCACATGGATGCCCTAGGTAGATCCTGGTTGCATTTTTGGTGTCCATGCCCTCATTAATGATTATAGGCTCGGGAGTCCCTTTTTGTTTTTCCTCATTACGAGTTTGAGCCTCACTTGCATGATTCGTTATCGCTTTTGACCTTACCCTCAAGACTCCCAGAAACAACAGGTCTTCTTTTAATCCCTTTTCAGACCCTCTAAACATGAAAAGATTGTTGAACGATCTTGTTGCCCTTCATGCTCGACAAACTAGAATTTGAAGGCACATCTATCCGATGGCAGTTTACCCCTTTTTTAGTCTGGATGGACAACTGTACGAACAAAGGTATACTCTAGGAGCCTTGGTTCTTTAGAAGAGTATTCTTAGGTATAAGTTTAACCCTTTTTCGGGCCTGAGGGACTAAATTTACGAAAAAGGAACCCCCACAGAGTCCATAGTTAAGCTCTTTTTAGACTCCCTAAAATTGAAAAGATTGTCAAGTGACCTTGTCTCTTCAAACTCGTTAACTTGGTCAAGAATAACACCCCTTATAGAGTCCATAGTTAATATCTTTTCAGACTCCTTAAATATGAAAAGATTGTCGAGTGATCTTGTCTTTGTCACACTCATTAAAATGAATTTTAATAGACGTCTGTTCGGTGCTAGTTTACCCCTTTTTCGAGCTGACTAGACTACCTTCGAAAAAGGTACCCCGGTAGAGTCTCTGTTTACGCTTTTTCAGACTCTCTAAAAATGAAAAATCGTCGAGCTTACCTTCTCTAGAGTCATCAAAATTACATCAAATGATGTTATCATTGTGTCTTATTAATCACATTTGCATCCCTGCATCTTTGTCCTAATGCCAGTTCCATGTTGCTCTCAACTGAACCATCTAAAGAATTCCTTATACACAAGCCTTGTAGTACTTTGCCTCTGTGTCTTGACACCTTGACCCATGGAGGATTTTTATCGAGTGTCCTTTTCCTTCATATGTCACCTTACTCTGAGCATCAATGTGTTCCTTATGCTTGGAACTAGTATGTTTGCGACAATCATTCCTCCTTTGTAACGTATAATTCTTTCATTCTTTTTCAAGCTCTCCAAAATTATTGAAAAAGACAAAAAAATCAAATATACCCCCAAAAGAGGAAGGGAAAAGTATTTTCTTTTTGTTGACATCACAATCAGTCTCCCTTGGACAAAGCACATCCTTTTGTTTGTTCGTCAAGCTCTAGGATTCAATATGACCTTAGGAAGATGTTCTCGCTACATAGAGCTGTGTCCTCCTCCATTCGGTTATTCTTCCAAACATATGGAGAGTTCACGTTGCCTCCTGCATCGTGAACTTATGTCAATTCCATGCCGCTTGAGTGTCATCTTTTGTCATTTTTTTGTCCAAGGGATGTTTTACTAAACTTGAGTCGACCCTTCTACAGTTTGTCTCTTTTCCTCATGCCCGACCACCCTGAAAGTCCAATCAAGTCCTTGCTTAAAATCAATGAAGTTCTCCACCTGACCACCAAGATCCTCTTGTATGTTCTCAACGAGCCATCGAAGACCTTTGGGTAGTGAAGTCGTACACTGATATTACACTCCGACCCGAGTTTTGAAGATTTTGAAGTTGTTGCTCAAGCTCTGAAGACCTCATATCCAACCATCAGGCATCATTGGCTTCTTGAAGATGGATACTATACATGTATACCTTTTGATTTTGAGATGTAGATCCACTTTGTACTCCTCGCGACTACACTTTATATAGTTATATGACATGGATCTGTAGTGTATTTGATTGGCAACCATGATTTTATTTCATCCTGAGCATGGGTATGCCCGCCTCGGTGAGACAAATTTTTATTTGGCAGATGGAACCTCTCGAACTCTGGTCCCTAGGCTCACTCGCTTCATACATTGGTGAAGATTTGTAATTGTTTCGGCCATTAGATGCTCTTCTGACCTCACACATTAGGGTTCATCTGTTATAACCCTAAACTACACTAGACATGCATACCTAGTATCAGACCATCTTACTTGCTATGTTTCCCAAACCATCACTGAAAAACTCTTCTAAAAACCATTTTTTTGAAGGTGTACACACCCTACACCACTATTGCTCGCGTACACATGCTTGATGCACCACTACAACTTGCGTACACTAACAAAAAATCATGAAAAATGAAAATTGAAAAGGGATATGGGTTTCCGGGTCATTACTTAATCAATTGACTGCCCATAGCCAGTCACCCCAACCGTTACTATCTCTTTTAGCCTATAAAATAAGGTGTTGGGGCCCTATTCCAAAGGAAATCACGAGAGCATAGACACTCTTTCGATTTCAATATTCCCCCTTTGCCCCAATATTTTGCAGCCACATTGTGAGTTCAAGCCAGAATTCCATCTTCCTCCTTTGAAAATCCTTGCCATTTCCCTAGAGAGAACTAAAGAGGAGAAGAATACATGGAAGTAGTTGGTGCATGGTGAAAAGGATCCCAGGACCGATTTCAAGGAGCAGTGTCGGTCTCATGTTGTAAACAACGTTTGTGATATTAATATAAATAATTACTTTTTCCATCCCACCAAATGACGTCTTAAATCTTTATGATTTGTTTACATTTCTTGGTTATGATGTCTGACCCACTAATCCATATATAGAATGCATGCTTGTATTTTCTTGTTTTTATTTTGGTGAATGGAAGTCTGCCTTGGGAGGAGACTTGTAGTTGGGAAAAAACCAAGCACAAAGGGATCAACACTGGACACAGAGTTTAAGGTATGCCTACTAGATCCCTATGCTCTATCTTTTATGTATGATTGTGGGGTAATGTCGGGATAGTTGATAAAAAGTAGGAGACTTTAGACAGTTAGCTCTGCCTGCACTTTAGAACCCTGGTGTAGTTTGTAGAGGAGTTTTCCAGCTATAGCAAGGTGTCCTCCCACAGATCAGTGGCTGTGAATCATTTCGGTGCTTCGGGCTACAAAAGTTTCAAACTTCCCTCCTGCATTTTATCCCGTAGTGCTTTAACCTGAGGTCAATGATCCTTCAATGCGTGTCCTCTGGAGTTGATAGTCGATATATATACTCCGGCCTTAGGGCCTTCGAGAGTTTCAACCCAGCGCAACCTTACACACCTTTCCCTTATAGGGTGCCCAGTCTTCTGAACTTCACAATCTGTCGCCACGTGGTGAAACTATGGAAGCAGACACACAGCCCAATTAGGTAGGTGACATGTGTCACGTTCTAATCAAATTTTCAATGTTCCAAATTCCGAAATATTACTTACAAATGGCACACATCCCATGTGTCCACGTCATCCCAAGTGATTTCATCATGCCTCATCACTTCGTCTCTTCAGGATTCAGGAGTTTTCAAACTACCACACTTTCAATTCTCCCAAACTGGCCAATCTGTCGCCATGTGTCCTCCTGGATTGGACAACCAAGATTCACTTTGGGTCCTCAACCAAATTCCATGGATCTTCTCCACATTTCCTCCTCAATCTGACAGCTATGATTTCTTCAGGGCTCCAGACTTCAGAGATCTCAAATTTCAAACTTATTTAGCCCCATTGGATTTTATATGAAGTCATGGATGTGGTGACGTGTGGCTCTCGGCAGATTAATGGATGAGATCTTCTCGGATTATTGGACAGTCAAGGTTTTCTCCATCTCTCTGGCTCTTAGAGTTCAGAATTCTCAAACCTCAACTGCAAACCTCTTGTATGGATTCCTCTAGAGTTACTAATCTGTTGACACGTAACCTCTTGGCAATCGATGACCAGGATCTACTTCGGACGATTCGACAGTCTTCAGTTACTTCAGGTATCCAAATTTCCGATATTAGGGAGTTTCAAAACTCAACTTCTCTTCACTTTCTCTTTCCCAAAGTTCTTTCACCCATAGCACATGATCGGATGCCACGTTTCCTCCTATGGATCAACGGTCCCCAACTACTTTGACTATTCAAAGTTTTGATTTTTGAGCTCTAACCTATCACATGACTGCATGCCTTTCAATTTGCGAGGGCATGCATCGGTGGTTTGGAGTAACTCTCTTTTCTCTTCAAAATTCTCCTAATGCTGACACATAACCCCTTAGGGAAAGCATGGTTTGGATTTCAGGACCTCCTTGGGAATTATCTCTCATGCAACTCGATTCCCCGCAATGCCTATTGGCTATTGATCTCTCTCTCCAAGGGGATTCGATGGTCGCAACCTTTAACCTTTCCTCCTTTTCATCGGATGACCCCTATTTACCTATCCTCTGATACAACGATCCCGGATCTCCCTGATCCTTCAGTGGTGATCACTCCTGAATTAAAAAGGAATGGTCACGATCCTTTGAACCCTCATAGAGGTTCTATGATGTTTCGTCTCCTACGTATCTTCTGTAATTCCATTCCTCTTGAGATTTTCAACTTCCTGGTCAAAGTTTGATCTCAATCACGAGATTCTGACCGACAGACCCGACCCATACCAGCCCAGTGTTTCAACTAGAAGATCTGATGCCAAACTATAAAATACCCAGCCACCCACAGGCCAAGTATGCTACCTGCAATCCCGCCCTCAGACTTCTTTCTCTTACAGATACCTTCTTTAGACAAAAGCATGAAGAAGATAATAGATTTAACAACATGCACAAGAATATCCAACAAGCATGCATAATCTAAAGATTATGTTAAATGATAATTAAATATACACAACGGAAATACATTCATACACATTTAGATGATAATTAAATTACACAGTGGAAATACATTCATATAGTGGTAGGGATATCACAATAGAGAGCACTTATATTTATGAAATATGACACTGATTGGCTGTAGACCAAGGACGTTCCACCCAACCATATACACTGCTTCTCCAAATCTCAACAATAATGTCACCCCCGAGCCAGGGCTATGAATCCACAAGGACGGTTCTAGAGTGTACTTGGGTTCCCAAACCATTCATCTCTCAAGATCTCACTAGTTTCTTGACACCCACAACAATCCAAGTACCCATCTCTCTTCTACCCAACCTGTGCCACCCGAGAGAATGGAACTCCACCCTCCTCTACCACACAATCCCTTAGGCATTCCTTCTCCTTCCTACCAGGGCTTCCAACACAGCTGGTCCATAATCTCAATGCTGGAACTCTCAGGACTCGCAGTTGTGAGAAAAACAGGGCACATGCCAATTCATTTCAGACATGTAGGCCCCAGGTCATAGCTAGATCACACCAATGACCACTACAACCAACTATCCTGTGGAATTCTTCATCATCTCTATTTCCTTTCGCTTTTCCAACCAAGACACAGGTGAGGATGGGCCGATGAATGGGTCAGGGAGTGCATGGGAGTGTGTGAGGGAAGAATGAGTGAGTGAATGGGAAATCAATGACCAATTCATCAGTCCAACCCCCCCGTCAGACCAGAGGCAGGTTCAAGTAACCTCGTGGGGAAAACAAGAACCTCCTGGCCTTCCCCAAGAAGTTCACGTAATCGATCCTCTCCCTTAGACAAAAAGGGTAATAAGAAAATGGGAATAACACTTATTCCCTCAAGCTCCCTCTCTTGTGGAATAATAGCCCTTATAACTCTATTCCTTTTTGGTCTAGCAGCCATCAATGTGTTTAATATTATTAATTATGAAAACATTACATTTATTGGGCATACTGGCCCTTCAATAATTGTCTGGGCACTCTAGTCTCTAGGCATTGTAACAATACATTATTTAAAATGGGGTTTCAAAACCTGGGTTGTTACACTAACATGATGTCATCATTCTTCTTAGCCAATCTTGGTAATATGGTGATGAAATCCATGGAAATGGTTTCCCATTTCCATTTTGGAATTGGTAGTGGTTGTAACAACCCTGTTGGGTGTCGGTGTTCTGCCTTAACTTGCTGACATTCTAGGAACTTAGCTAGATAGTCAGCTATGTATTTTTTCAGTCTGGGCCAATAGAATTGTTTCCTAGTGGCCGTGATCATTTTATGATAACCAGGCTGACCACTATATTGTATCTTGTGTAGTTAATCCATTATGAACCTCTTCAAGTCATCATAGTTTCAAATATACAATATGCTTTTGTAGGTCAGCAGGCCTTCATCGAGCATCTGATAGCCTTCATACTTTATCCCTGTAGGCTCTTTCCTTAGGTATGAGGTCACAGTATTGAAGAACACATATGTTTCTTGTGCATTCATGTTCTTTCCCTGAAATCCATTTCACAGGTTCTTAATGCTTCCAGGTGAATTATTTTCACACTTCGTCTAAGGGAATCAACTACCCTATTTTCCTTCCCTTTGATGTGTTTGATTTAGAAATCGAACTCACTAAGGAGACCCATCCATATAGCTTGTCTAACATTGAGTTTTGGTTGATCAAACAGGTGCCTCAACCCATAGTGGTCTAACATAAGTACAAATATCCTATCGAGGAGGTAATGCCTCCACATTTTCAAAGCATGCACTATGGAAACCAACTCTAGATCATGAGTCACATAATTTCTTTCATGGTCATTCAATTTCCTCGATGTGTAGCAAATTACACGTCCCTCTTGCATAAGGAATCCTTCAAGTACTTCCTTGCATGCATCTGTACACACGAGGAATTCATTATTAGGGTGTGCAATCTTCAGCATGGGTGCATGGGTCAGAAGGTATTGTAGTTCCTGAAATCTTTCTTCACATTCTGATGTCCAAGTGAATTTAATCCCATTTTTTTGGAGGGCAGTGATTGGAAAACCAATCTTGGAAAATCCTTTTATGAACCTTATATAATATCTTTCTAATCCCATAAAGGATCTGATATCATATACATCCTTTGGGGTAGGCCATTCCATAATAGGTTTGATATTGTCAGGCTCTACTTCCGCTCCTTCTTCAAAAATAACATCGCCCAAGTAATGCACCTGATTCTGGAAAAAGTCACACTTGCAAAGATTAGCATAGAGCTTATTCTCTCTTAGAACTTGAAGTACAAGTCTAAGATGTTCTTCATGCTCTTCTCTATTATTGGATTATATTAAGATATCATCAATGAAAACCAATACAAATCTGTCTAGGAATTTGTTGACTACCTTTTTCATCAAGAACATAAAAGTGGCAGGGGCATTGGTTAGTCCAAATGGCACCACCACAAATTCATACTAACCATACCTTGTCCTAAAGGAGATTTTGTGGATGTCTTCATCCTTGATTCAGACTTTATGGTATTGTTATAACCCTAAAATGCACCATACAGGTTTACCTGGCATCAGGCCAACTCATGCCTCTTCCTAGCCAAAG
>SNQJ01S0038227.1:15600-69029 GCA_010110895.2 Picea sitchensis | reverse complement strand
TTCAGATTCGGGTAGAAGGTCAAAAGTTAAGTCTTGAGGGTCATTTTCTGCGTATAAGTTTAGAGCCCTAGCTTATTAGTCCGTAGGGTAGAATACCCCACAACAGGTATCCAGACCTCAATTCAATATTTGAGAAAATGGAAGCACCCCCTAATTGGTCAAACAAGTCATCTATTCTTGGTAAGGGGTACTTATGTTTTATGGTTGTCTTATTGAGTTGTCTATAATCTATGCACAGTTGGAGCATGCCATCTTTATTTTTCACAAAAAAGGATAGTGATCCCCATGGGGACACACTGGGTCAAATGTAGCCATTGTCCATCATTTCCTTTAGCTCTAGCTTGAGCTCAACTAGCTCGGGTGTAATCATCCTATAGGGCGTCCTAGACACTGACACTGCTCCCGGTGCAAGTTCTATCGAGAAGTCAATGTCTCATCTTGGAGGTAGACCCAATATCTCTTCCAGAAACATGTCTCTATACTCTCTTAATATGGGGTGGTCCTCTAGGTTTATTTTTTCATCCTCAACAGATTCCAACACCTGTATTGCATATATAGGACATCCCTTTCTGCAATAATTTTTCATTTGAAGGGTTGATATTTGTCTCACTGAGATATGTTTATAAATCCCTTGGAGGGTCATCTTTCCCCCTTCTTCATTTACACATTCTAAAGTTTTATGGTAACAATCCAACTTAGTTTTATAAGCATCCAACCAATCCATACCAATCAACAAGTCATAAGATCCTAGGGGAAGTATGTTAAGGGTCGCTTGGGTGGGAAACTCATCCATGATGAATGGCAAGCTGGTAAGACCTCTGTTAATTTTCTTTTGGTTCCATTGGCTAGCTGTACCAAACATGGATTAACATGTCTATCTGGTTGTAGTTTACACTTATCAATAGTCTGAGGGGCCACATAACTCAAATTACAACCAGGGGCAATTAAAATAGAAACTAGACGGTTTGCGATCATACCTTCCATCTCCACCACTGAAGCTTGGTGGTCGACTTGTTTATTATCCAAAGCTACATAAATCCATGGCATGCTTCTAGCCACATCATTGACTATGGTATATTCTTGGATGTTCTATATTTTCCTACTATTTTGTTGTCTATGTGGGAAATCCCTCAACAAATGTTCTTCTCCGCAACCCCAACATTTCAGGGGTTCTCTATTTGGGTTATCAATCTTTCCTGGGGATTATCCAAAAGTTTTATTTCCACTATGGGAGGGGAAATTCTACTGGTTTACACTTCAGGTAGGAAGGCTTTTCCTTGAATCCTTCCTATAGTTCTTAAATCTTGAGGATTTGAACCCATTCTTCTTGAACCTCGAACTATTCTTCTTCTTCCAGTCCTCGTGACGTTCTGTCTAATTCCCAAAATGTTCATAACAATACCTTGCCTTCTAGATAGTGTCTTATAAGGTATTTGGATTGTCAAAATCAATTCTGTTCCGGTAGGTTTGAGGTAACCCACTGATAAATCATTGGAATTTTACATTTTCATATTTTATGTAGGGGACATACCTCAACAACTCAAGGAATTTATTGATATATTCCTCTATGTTGAGCTGTCCTAGTTTGAGTTCATAGAACTCCTTAGTATTACCGTCGAAGTATTTCTCTGATAAATACTTATTCTTGAAGTGTTTCTCAAACTGTTTCCATGATAAGTCCTTTTCATGGATTCCTTCCACATTCTTAAGATCTTCCAGGAAAATGGAAGCCTTTCCATTTAGGTTGAAGATGGATATTCGAGCCCTCAAGTTTTCAGAATAGTCATGAACTCTAAAGTACTTCTTTAAACCAAGCCGACAAGATTCTGCCTCTTCCCCCTTCTCAATCTCTCCATTGAAAGAGGGTGGTTTGGATTTCTTGAACTCTTTAGGGTCATGACTTTTGGAATGCTTTCGCTTCTTTCCTTTCTACTGAGAATGTGAGCTAGTTTTTCTACTAGAATATCCCTCAGAATTGCCCGTTCCCTTTCCAGAGGAATGTTCTAATGGGTGTCCCCTACCTCCAGGTTGGGCCTTCCTCGAGGCACTTCTCCCTATGTGGCCACTTATGCGACAACGTTTTCGTATTTCAGGTGGAATTTGAATTCCCTCTGTATGTCGTCGGTCCACATGGATGGTAGCAGGTCCATGCTACAGATGCCTCTGTATATTGGATAAACTATGCAACAATACTGCATTGATTTCCGTTTGTTTTTATTTCTCCTTTATCAATCTCTCGTTGTCAGCTTTGCAACTCTGTAATTCAACCATAAGGTTCCTTACAGTTTCAGCTAGATCCGAATGGATTTTCAACTCTCTCCTCTCATCAGACTCCTCGTCTCTATTGTGGGAGCCCTCCCCCACTTTGTGGTGCATCTCCATTCTTTATGCTTGTGATTTCTTGTAATTCACTGACTATTGCAATGATGAAAAAACACTTACTGTTAGCTAACATTCTAGTAGTTCATGAGGAACACATAGTTTATTTTTATTAAATACACACACCATAGAAAGTTTTCATTCTTTTCTTTACTAACATTTTAGTCAGATTCTTTAGGAAAGAGGTAAGGTATGGATTCACCCTTAAGATTTTCTTTAATCACAATTTTTAAGTGACTTGTCAATGATCCCAAGCAGGTCAAGTGTTGTAACCATGCTCTGATACCAATTTGTAACATGCCCATGGTGGGGCGTAAAATTTTTGTTCTTCTTAAGAAAATCAACACCCTCATTCGAGGTCTCTATTCCATTTTTCTCTTCCAGAGCTTTCCAACCATGGTCTCTGTGATTCAAACCAAGCTCAGAGTTGGCAGAAATACCCCCCCACATTCTTCGGGTTCTTCCATCCCTCTATACTTGCATATGACCGTGGACTATGACTAGGCACCAAGACAACCATCGTGCGAATCCTATGGAGTGACAAATCTCCAAAGTTCACCATCTGATGCCACGTGTCCTCATGTATTTCGACAGTCCTGATTTACTTCGGTACTTCGACATTCTGGAGTTTTGAACGTTGCAAAGCCTTTTCCCCTGAAGTACTCCATAGCTAGATTTACAGATAGAGTACCATGCATCCCTTCGTGTTCGACGGTTGTGGTCCCCTTCGAGACTTTGGCGTTTGGGAGTTTCAAACATTCCAACGCATTTCTGCTCCGAAGTACTCTGTGCCCAGAGTTATAGGTCGAGTGCCATGCATCCCTTCACGATCAACGACTATAGTCCACTGTGAGACTTCGATGTTCAGGAGTTTCAAACATTCCAACACCTTTCTCCTCTGAATTACTTCATACGTAGAGTTATAGATCAAGCGTTAAGTGTCCCTTCGGGATCCACAGCTGTGGTCCACTTCGGGACTTCAAAATTCAAGAGTTTCAAACATTCCAATGCCTTTTTCCTCCGAAGTACTCTGTACCCAGAGTTATAGATCGAGCACCACGTGTCCCACTCCCAATGGATGGTTTTGATGGACTTCGGCCCTTCATAAATTCACTCCTCATGTTCCTCCAATTTTTTCTTCTCCAGAGTTAACGATCTACTACTATGTGCCTTCCTTTGTTAATGACTAGGATATAATTCAACACTTCGACACTTCAAGAATTTTCAAAGCACCTCAAATCCTCTAGAGTCCAGAAGTCTTGAGCTCTCAAAATCGTAGTCATTTCACCAATCATGTGGCTGAGGTATGCGTGAGCCATGGAATGACATGTAGCTGGATCAGGGGTGAGACGTGCCCTTGTCACTCTAGTCTGATCGTCTTTCATCCTTCCTCATGTTTTCATAGTCATGATCCGGTTAATTCTGATTTTTCATCGATCGACGATTCGCAGTGATTGGGGGATACTAACGTGCTCTCTCTTTATCAGAGGGAGCAATCTCCACAATTAGAAAAGTACTCACCCCAACTTGGTCTAATTGTGTTTATTGATCCTTCATCCCAATGAGATCAACGATGTTGGTTAATTATAGGCCATGAACTAGCATGTCTACTAATTTCACCTTCGCTCTTTGCAATGATTCCCCACCATCGATCTCCGTTCATAGATCAACGATTCATAACGATTGTGGGGCCCAATATCCGTAATATGGGAAGTGTTCACCTGACTCTGTCTAATCGTGGTCATTTATATTTCATCTCCAATGAGATCAACAACGTTGGTTGATTGCGATGATTTACAACCATCGATATAATTGAGTAGTTGGTGCTTGATTTGTTAACTCTAGTGGGTCTTTGAGTCGTTCTTATGACTAATATAGGTTTCCCTCCCAATGATCGGTTCACATTCATCTCCTCTATTAGGTTCTTGATTCATCTATGGCTCTTGTTAATTAGGGAGTTCAGGTAACTTTGACTATCGTGAATTTTGTCATTCTAGGCATCGAACTCCCAAAACTCTCAAACGATTATGAACTAGCCCCTTTCGAGCTTAGCGTAGGGTTCTTAGACCTTCACATGACTCTCGGGCTATGATCTCTACTCTTAGCCAGGTTTTATTTCAGGCCATGGGCGCAAGATCAAGGTCTCTCAAGATACTAGTTTGAAGGAAACGCCTTCCTAATTAGTAGAATCTTAAATTATGAAACAGACGGTGTAAACTCATGAGGTTATTGAGAAGGTAGTAGTTCCAAGAGGCTTTCTCTGATTTCAGAGCTGTGAGGTAGCTGCCTGGGGAAAACACCTTCGAGATTTAAAATGGAGCATGTGTGAAAATAATAAGCATAAGTTCTCAAGGAAGCCAACACATATACATAATTTAACCTTTTCAATGAAGAAACCATTTACAAATAAGTAAATACATGCATGCAACCATTTATTCCCAATTCAATGCATAAAGTATGGAAACACTTATCAGAACCTGATAACGTGAAGCGACTGCTGGAAGGGGTTCATGTTTCCACCCAACCATAGGCTCAGTCACTCCCAATGGATTTACCACTAGCCACTCCCGAGCTAGACCACGATGCTTTGAGATAGAATATCTTCTTCTGGCTCAGAAACAGATAGGGACAAAGGTTACCCTCCTTCTCCCGTCTCAGTCTCTATTTCCTGTGATCAGAAAACAATGTTTTCACAGTTCTTCCTTGAATCCCAGAGCATCATCTCTCATTTTTTCACTCTTTGCAGATCTCCTCCCCTGACCCCCAAGCTTTCCTTTTATTCCTCTTCTTGCAAGATTGTGTGTGGCCCGAATTCCCAATCTGTGGTCAGGTCTGGAATCCTTACAAATGGGCAGTTTTCCCCATCCCCTCATTAACTCTTGAGTAGGTTTTCCCACCTACCATCTTGATTGTAATTCATTCCTATGTTATAGGGTTGTTCTCATCCTAAGAAATTAAATCCAACAAGGTACTGGTTCGGTGGAGGTTAATGCAACCATTCCTGGTTCCCTCCACCATCGCTTTCATAACATTCATGGTCTCTCTTAGCACATCCCCTTTCCAGCAATCGTGCAATACGTATCCATTTTATATTAAAATAATAGAATTTACATTCATCGACCATTTCATACCAAGGTCCATCAAATCAAACATTCACACCTTTGAGTTTTCCGTAGTTCCTTAGCCAATATAGTTATATTTACAAAGTGTGGGAAACAGGGTGTTACATCTGCTTTGGCTCTACATTTGCATCTCCATGCACTGACTCTACATATGATTGTAATGACTCTATATCTAGATCATATGAATCCTCTGAATCAGAACTCTCATCTTAAGAAGAGTCATCATGTGCATGCTCATCATATCTGATAGGTGGAAGAACAAAAGTGTTTGCATGTGGCTGCTGAGGTACATGCAAGACACTTTCCTTGAATTGGACACTATGCTTAATGATGAGGTGGTTCAAGGAAATATCCACGAGTATATATCCCTTCACACCATCAGGGTATCCAACAAATATACACTCTGTTCTCTGTGGATCAAGTGCCTCCCTCTTCTTAGAGGGAATCCTGGCCCATGCAAGTGAACCAAAAATATGGAAGTGGGTCACTTCCATTTTGAGGCCACTCCAAGCCTCGTAGGGGGTCTTATCCTTGACAGATCTATGGGGAGATTTGTTTTGGATGTAGGTTGCATAATTAAGTGCTTCAACCCATAATCTCTGTGGAAGTGACTTTTCATGTAGAATGCAAGATGCCATCTCTTTTAGAGATCTATTTTTTCGCTCAGCAACTCCGTTTTGCTGTGGAGTATAGGGAACCGTGTGCTACAACTGAATCCTTGTCTCATGAAAAATATTTTGTATATCATGGTTGACATACTCTCCCCCGTAATTTGTTCAGAGGAAATTTATTTTCTTTCCCGAATGTGTCTCAACAAGGGATTTGAAATCTTTGAGGTGTTGAAAGACCCATGATTTTTGCCTGAGAAAGAAAATCCATGTGAAGTGTGAGAAATCATCAACAAAAATGAGCATGTACCTTGATTTGCTGATTGATGTATGCGGAAAAGGACCCATGAGGTCACTATGGATCAAATCTAGAAGAAAGGAATCCTTTTGAGTCTTTCCTTTGTCGAATTTCTCTTGAGGGTGTTTTCCAAGAACACATCCCTCAAAAATTCCTTCATAGAAGTGTATGTTAGGTAGACCATCCATAGTACAAACCTTTCGTTCCATATCCTACTACTTTCATCAGCATGGGTAAGCAATAATGCAGAATTTGGTTCAATAAATTTAGAAAATGTGTAAAATTTAGATTGATGATTTACCTCACCAGTAGAAACCCTGGAATTGGTTTGAATTCCATAGATATCCACTACATTAGGTGTGAATATGAATATCTTTCTGGTGCTAGAGTTTTTCATCTGATACATATAGATAAGATTGATGGAAAGTTTGGGAACGTGTAGCACATTCTCAAATATTTCATTTGTGATTTCAATTCTTCCTTTGTCGATGACCTTGACTGGAGAGTTGTCCCTGATCACAATAGGAGGACCTTTGCATGCATCCAATGAAGAATGGACGTATTTTGTGGCTTCCGTGTGGTGTGATGCACCTAAATATACAATCCAAGAATCAGGAGAGGAGTGGATGGAAATCAAAGCATGGATAGAATTGCCTTTCTTGAGATTATGATCTTCTGGCTTCTTCTTCTTGACACCCTCCAGGATGTGATATCCAAGGTTGTTTTGATGAAGTATTTGGGGCATTTTATCTATCTCTTTCTTCATACATGCATATTCTGGATGGAATCCTTTATGGAAGTAAGTATCTTTCTCCCATTTTCTTCCCTTTCCACCTTTGGATTCAGAGGCATCATTGAAGGGTTTTGAGTACCCTTATTTGGATTTGCATGTTCTTTTGTTTTGTCTATCTTTAGATTTTTGATATTTATGACCACTACCATCTTGCACATTAAGTGCATGCACCTTTGGGACTTTGATTTTTCCCATATTGATGAGCTTGTTCTTCTCTTGTGTCAGAGACTCGATAAAGGCCTCAAGAGAGAGCATTGTCTAGGTGACTTCAGAGGTGAGCGTAACTGAATGAAATGTAGATACAAAAGCTGAGTATTCTAGACCAAGTTTGGAGAGAATGGTAAGAACCATTTGTTTCTCCTCCTTGTATTTATCAACCCCACAAGCCTTAAGTTGCGACAACAAATCCTTATATTTGGTAAATAAATCTTAGAGAATGTCAAAGGTTTTTAGATCCAAAGTGAGAAATTCCACCTCGAGCATGTGTCCTCTCATCTTGTCCTATTTTTCAAAAATCCTTTCCATGGTGGTCCATGCTTCATTGGGGGTTTTACACGAGGATATGTGAAAGAGGAGTTAAGGAGAAATGAGACTGCAAATAGTTCCAAACACTTCATCCATTTGATTTAGATACTTGGATTTTTCTATGGCTGATGTGGGTTATGTCTCTGTGTTCATGGTTAACTTGTATAATTCTCTACCTCAAATATGCATTATCATATTCTCCTTTCATGGAAAGAAATTGTATGGTGTAAGAGTGAATTCTTTTGGAAATTCCATTTTTTCGCTATCTTCAATCTTCGCTACCTACAAAAATAATCTGCTGTGTCTTTTCCCTAGTAGTTAGCTGGCTATGATACCATGTAAATGTGTTGAAATTGCATAGAATAGATCTAGCTAGAAAATGACATACACAATTTACAGAGAAAATATGAGAAAAGAGAAGCAAGAGAGAAAGAATGGAAGAATTCTCATTAACCAAATGAATGAATGATAATTTACATATGATATACTCTGTATAACTCAACTAATGTGCACTAGAGGAGAAACCAATGCTCCAAAGTGGTGGTCTAGAGTGATCTGAACAAACCAGTAGTTACGACAGTAAACTACCACCTAGTCTAGTCTCTCAGGAAGTTATGGGAGTGAACTGCCACCTAGTCTGAGTTAACTAGTCTCTTAGTCTTCAGTTAACTGTCTGAAACAGAGTGAAGTGAGAAGGAGATCCAAGGATAATGAGTAATGTGCTAGTCTGGTGATGATCCCAAGGAAAAAGCACATTAACTGGTGATGATCCCAATCATGCATGGTGATAATCCCAATGTGGCATCTGGACTCCACTCAACTGACCAAACTGAAGTGTGAAATGAAGAGAATATTCTCCTAGAGGAATATTCTCCCTAAACTATAGGAGACTGAATAATGACTAATAAACATAGGGAAAAAATTAGGAAAAAAAAATCCTATGTGTGTGTGAAGTATCTCCAACATGGATCAAGAGATCCTTTTAAAATGTTGCTCGAGGAATCCCTTGCACGAAAAAGGAACAAAATGATGGACAACTTTTCACAAGTCCTTCAGTGACTTCCCACATGAAATGCATCTTCATCAAGCGGCCATGCAACCCCCTTCAAAGTACAAGTAAATTTTGATATTCCATTATTTGAAGGACTGATAGATGTAGATTTTGTAGATAAGTGGTTGAATCTGCTCGAAGGGTATTTTTCGGTCCCTAATTTTTCTGACAGGGAAAATATTACTTTTTCACTCCTCAAGGTTGTCCCCCATGTTAAGGACTGGTGAGATACTTACTCTGAGCAAAGGGCCATAGAGGAATATGCAATATTTGCGGTCTCCCCCACATGGGATTCCTTCAAGGATTCCATTAAAGAACAATACTACCATGTTGGAAGCTACAAGGACCAGTACACAAGATGAACCACACTGCGTCAAGAATTGGACCAGATAGTACCATATTTCACCAATATTTTCCATACCCTACGTACCAAATTGGGTATCAAATACTCTAAACAACATATGGTGCTCAAATACCACGGTTGTATGCATAGATACATTCAAACATAAATGGAGTTTCTGGACATCAAATCATTATGTAAGGCTTATAGATATTCTGTCAAGATCGAGCAAAAATTTAAGAAAAAGAGGTGAGAGTTTGGATCTACAAAATCCTCACAGTCGAAGCAGGGAAAAGGCGGCCCCAACCCACAAAAAAAGGGACAGAGAAAAGATGGCCCCTCTTAGGACAACTAGTCCAAGCCGCAACCTAAGAAGGGTAATGAGAATTCAAAGGACACGAGAAAATGGTGTGAATACCATAAAATCCCTTGCGAAAACACTGAAGAATGTAGCTCCAAGTAGTCACTGGTGGTCGAGATGAAATATTTCGAGTTAGAGGAAAATTTTGACTCCAAAACAAATCCAAAAAGTGGGAAGCAGATCATTGATGCTAAAGTGAGTGCCACCGTCACTACTACAAAAGTCCAACCAAGTGAACCAGAAGAACCAGAGGAAGGGGAACACCTCTTTCACTCACATATGTGGGTAAAGGGGACTCTGCTGCATTTCATTGCTGATAGTGACAATTAGAAGAACCTGATTTTAGTAGAGGCCGTCAAGTGGATGGACTTGCCGATAACACCTCACCCACATCGTTGCACCATCGATTGGCTTTACCAAGGATGAGATCTTCGCCTCAGCCAACAATGTCGTCTTCCCTACAACATCAAGTCCTTCAAATACGAGGTATTGTGTGATATTTATCCCCTTGAAGTTTGTGATGTTCTTTTAGGGAAACCATATTTGTGGGAGTGACATGCTATGTATGAGTCTATACCCCACAATTTTATTATTACTTTGGGTAGAAAATTGTACAATATGCCAGAGGTAGCATTGCCTACCACTATTTCTTTAATCTCTCCTAAGGAATGCAGTAAGGTCATTTCACAGACCAGGAAGTTCGTCTTCTTTGTGATTCATTCTCACAGTAAGCAGAAGGTCACCACCACATCCATGACCTCTACACAAAGCTTCTCTTTTCATCATAAGAAAGTGGACGGGATCATGGAAGAGTATAGAGACATCTTCTCCTCACCCACCGGGGTACCGATGCACTGCCAAGTCAAGCATACAATTTATCTAACCCCCGATGCACCACTACCTAGTTGGCTGGTCTATCACTACTCACTGATGGAAAATGATGAAATCAAGCATTAGATCCAAGAGTTTCCTCAAAAGGGGGACATCCGACCTAAATCCTACCCTTGCAGAAGCTCGATTGTGATGGTGCATAAGAAATACAAGACCTGGTGGCTCTGCATTGATTACAAAGAATTAAAAAAAATCACAGTCAGGAAGTGGTACCCAATTCCCCAAATTAATGACCTTCTTGACTAACTCAAGGGGGGAAAATTATTCAACAAGATTGACCTAAAGTTTGGCTACCACCAGGTTCCCATCGAACCAACTGATGTATGGAAGAAAACTTTCAAATCTAAAGAATGTCTCTTCGAATGGTTGGTCATTCCCTTTATCTTAACAAATGTGCCAACAACTTTCATGAGATTGATGGATGATGTATTGAGACCCTTCACTAGCTCTTTTGTGGTGGTATATCTGGATGACATCCTCATCTTCAACAAAACTTGGGAGGAGCACATGCAACATATTCAACAAGTTCTGGGGACTCTGTGACAACACAAGCTATATGCCAACCTGGAAAAATGTTCCTTTGGCATGAACATGGTCCAATACTTGGAATGCATTGTTTATGAACATGGGGTACATGTGGATCCAACTCATTTTTGACGTGCCAGCCCCGACCACACTAACCGAGCTTTGGAGCTTCTTGGGACTTTCCAACTTCTATCAAAGGTTTGTGTTGGGATTCTCCCATATTCCATGGGCCCTTATCCAAGTAGCCAAGGGAGGTGGAAAGGAAAATTTTGCATGGGGAAATGCACAACAACACGAATTTGATGATATGAAGCATCACTTGTACTCAGCTCTAGTACTCTCCTTACATGATATGAAACAACCATTCAAGATTGAAAGTAATGCCTTCGACTATGTTGTAAGCGAATCTCACTCGGCATAGTCATCCAGTAGCATACCATAGTGAGACACTCTCATATACTGTCTGGAAATACCCCACTTATGACAAACAAATGTATTCCATTGTGCAAGCCTTTCGTAAATGGAAACATTACATTTTTGGAAAGGTGAAAATAATCCACATTGATCACAATCCTCTACAGTTCATACAGACACAAGGGAAGTTGCAGAATGACCGCCATCAAAAGTGGTCCACATACCTACAACAATTCCATCTCAACATCAAGTATAAAATAGGGAGAAAAAATCATGTCGTTGAATGCCTCATTCTCCCTCCCATTGCTACACTCACCACAATGCTCCATTCCTCTAGACATGAGGCATATGAGTGGCCCCAAATTTATCAAAGTGAGCTTGAATTCTCCACCACCTATCATATTTTAGGTACATGAGAGAATGTCACCAATTGTCATATCCAGGATGGACTGTTATTCCATCTAGGCCACCTTTGTGTTCCCACAAGCGAGCATGCAAAGATGATCTGGGAGGCTCACTACAGTCGAATGGAAGGACATTTTAGGGTGGAGAAAACTATGGTCGTTCTACAAAAACATTTTTATTGGCCAAAACTTCGACAAGACATCAACAAGTATATCAGATGTTGCACTTCTTGTGCCATTTCCAATCCAACCATCAAGAAGCAAAGCTTACACACCCCTCTTCCTACTCTTGAGAGGCCTTGGGAATCCATCTCGATGGATTACATGTCTAGCCTTCCATCTATCAAGCATGACAATTATTGTGTATTTGTGGTGGTTGATCGGTTTTTGAAGATGGCCATTATCACAACCTGCAAGAAGAGAATCACAACAGACGATACTGCCAAGATCTTCTTCGAACAGGTGTGGGTCCATTTTGGGATACCACAAAACATCTCCTTATATCAGGACAATAGGTTCCTCAACACATTTTTGTCGAGTATTTGGTCATTGTTGGACACCAAGCTCACTAAATCCACTTCCTTCCACCCCCAAACCGATGCCCAGACAGAGGTCGTCAATCAGATTATTGTGCACATCTTGTGCATGTAAAAATCTAAGAATTTGTGTACATAGGATGAGAGTCTTCCCTATGTTCAACACAACTACAACAGGGATATACTTAGATCCACCAGCCATATCCCATTTCAGGTGGGGTTGGAATTCCTACCCTTGGTTCACATTGATGTTGCACTACCTCTTATAACCACATATGAATAATATTCCCATGTTTAGTCTGAGGCTGACAAAGCCACCAGATTCCTTGAGTGGATTTAGCACAATCGTCAATAGGTCCATGATATTTTGTAGAAATCCAATGATAAGTACAAGAAATGCCATGATAAACACTAGGTACCACACCAGTTTCAGGTGGGAGACAAGGTCTAGTTACATTTGTAGAAAGAGTTCCTTACAGGGCCCCATCAGAATCTCCACCCACTTTGCTATGGGCCTTACACTATCACCGAGGTTGTGGGTAGAAATGATTTTGAGATCAACACTCCACCCTTACTTGGATTGCACTCAATTTTCAATGTAGACCTCCTTCGACCATAGTTTTGACCATTATTGGACACCTCATAGATAGAAGAACAATTGATACCAACAAATATCAACCCTAACTGCATGGATCATGCATCAATTGATTAGATAGTGGACATGCAGGTCAAGGGCACTCGCCAACATAAGATCCAACTTTATTGGGTTGTCAAGGTAGGGAAACTCCTACACCAAGGCAAGTGGCTAAACCAGGGCCAAATTCAACATAATTTCCCTCACCTAATGGGGGTACTCAATGCAATGGAGACCATTTCTTCTTAAGGGGGGAGGACTGATCCAGATGGATATTGGTGGCCACCCACCTATTCCAACTGACTCCTCTTGACAATTTTTAGTTCAACACATTCTTCTGTAATTGTGGGTTCTACACTTCTGGGGATTTTTGAAGCCCTCCATATATTCCAGGTGGATATTGGTGGCCTCCCACCTAATCCAACTGACTTATTTTGAATGTTTTCATGTCAGTACATCTTTTTGTACTTCCAGGACCATTTTTGGGACCCAAAAAGTGTTTTTTTTTTGGATTTCCACAGTGAAATTGTAGAGAGAGTTAGAGTTTGATGTAATAATGTGTATTTCTCAAAATTACCTTTCCAATGGGCTATCATGCGCCTAAAACGGAGGTCGTATGAAAAACTTACGACCCTGGGAAGTTGAGGTACCAACTTACCCATCGAGGCCCACATAAATTTTGGCATTTCATCTCCTAGGGTTAGGTTTTTGGATGTCTTGGGTTTTAGCATTCATGAGTAATGTTAAAAAGGCCTCTAGAGCCTCATTGTAATCATTATTCTCAGACGAATGCATATAACAACCACATCTCTTCTCAGAGATAGCTACCACCATTCGAGCAAGTTGTTTCAGTTCTGTAGTTTTACAATTTTAGCCTATTTTATTTATTCAATATAAGTTATTATTCACTAGTTATATGTTGTTGTTCTTAGTATCTGTTATTCTTTTCATTCTTCTTATAAATTTGGATCATGGTCGGTGCAAGAACATTATAGACTAGTAGGTGTGCAGTGGATATTGGTGTTGCACATTACAATACTTGTGGTCCATGTAGATTATTTCCAAAACCTTGATGCCAACATGCCCCCAACACTATTATTTGTATGATAATTGAGCTAAAAAACCTCATTGTGGTGTTATAGAGGAAAAAAATGGCACCTCCTACATAATCTAGGTTATGAAGTTTTGGAAGTTGAATTGATCGAATGACTCCAGTAGTTCCTTCATATCTTGGAAAACATTTTCAACCTCTGTTGGTGAGGTGACCTCATAGGGAGGATTGATATTCTCACCCAAATTGATCACTAGGGATTCCTTTTCAGATGCATCCATGAGGATGCATTAGTGATACTCGACCTATTATTTTGCTTCCAACATAGTGAAAGACAATTTCTATTGCTAGGTTCAAGTAGATGTGGTTGGTTGATGGAGGCCGGATATTTATTTCACAGACTCCTTGCACACTACAGATTGGAGGGAGGAAATAAACCACTTATTGTCATTTATATGCACCTCCCATGAACACATGTGGTCCTCAATGGTATTTATTTAAGTGGAATTCTATTGGTGAGTCAAAATTTTAAATATGAAGTTGACCACTCCCAATAATCCTTCCACATGATTGTTAGGACCACACTATGTACCTTTTTGCCTATACTTTTTGCCATTATTATACTCTTGATCACCTATATTTAGACTCACACTATCACTTTATCAGATCATCCCAAAGGTATACAACGTCCCTTCTCATTACTATACGTTTAATCTATTTTGCATAATATTTTACATTACTCTCGTACTTGACTATTGATTAGAAATGCATTAAGTGTTCAAAACTGCAGGCCCATGCTGAAACACAGAACTATCCAAGGTTGCTATTGCTGAAACACAGAACTGCTATACAGCCCGAGGTCGTTGTTGCTGAAACACAGAACTGCTATACAGTCCGAGGTCACAATTGCTTAAACACGAAGATGTCATACAGTCCAAGGTCGCAGTTGCTGAAACACGAAGCTGTCATACAGTTCGAGGCCACTGATGCTAAAACACAGAGGAAACCGCCAGAACCAACGATGCTGAAACACAAGCCATTACAGTCAGTGGTCAACACAGTCAGAGCACAATTCACGTGGCTGAAACAACCCACGAATTGCGATGCTGAAACAGCATCAGCAACAACGAGAAGAAGCTGTTACACCAGCCGTAACAACAATACCTCAGTTAGCTCCTGTAATAGAATTTCTGTTGCATAAGATTAGGACACCCTGTTCTGAATTAGAAAGAAGATCCGTCTAAAGATAGGACTCAGATACACACTGTAATGTTTGATCAATTGCATCGAAGGGGTTTCCTCTTTAAATAAGAGGAAAATCACCATTCGAGGAATCCAAGTTTTATGTATTGAAGCGCTTCAGAGAGAGGGACGCACTTTATTTTCTCAGACTGTAACATGACATTTTGATAGATGAATACAAGACTGCTTTGATTATCTGTCTCTAGCTTTCCCGTTTCAGGGGAATCTTGTGAGAAGGGAGGGCCCACCTTCATCACAAGATTCACCCGTTAGTTTAGAAGTGTGTTAGTATAGTTTCTGTTTATGATTTGATTTAACTTGTTGCTGAAACACTGTTTTTAATGGACTCCGCTTTGCTGAAACACTACTGACTCTGTCTTAGTTTGTTGAAGTGAATTTCATAAATCTTTTTATCAGCAATCTTGTGTAATGATTTTATAAGGGACCATCCAGGGATTGGGTTAAGGGTTCCTGCTCAGACAGAAAGGAATCAAAACACCTTATCTCCTATAGGTTTCATTCAATTCTGCAAGTGTTCTATCCAGGAATTGGGTTAAGGGTTCCTGCTCAGAAAGGAAGGAATCAAAACACCTTATCTCCTGTAGGTTTCATTCAATTATGCAAGTGTGCTAGCCAGGAATTGGGTTAAGGGTTCCTGCTCAGACAGGAAGGAATCAAACCACCTTATCTCCTGTAGGTTTCATTCAATTCTGCAAGTGTGCTAGCCAGGAATTGGGTTAAGGGTTCCTGCTCAGACAGGAAGGAATCAAAACACCTTATCTCCTATAAGTTTCATTCAATTCTGCAAGTGTGCTAGCCAGGGATTGGGTTAAGGGTTCCTGCTCAGACAGGAAGGAACCAAAACATCTTATCTTCTGTAGATTTCATTTGCTTATGCAAGCATGCTAGACAGGATTGGGTGAAGGGTTCCTGCTCAGAAAGGAAGGGATCAGACCATCCTGCTCTCTGTAAACTTTAATTCCACAAGTGTGCTAAAACAGAAATAGGGTTTAAAGCTCCTGCTTAGAAAGGAAGGAACTAGCCAGCCTTGTTTTCTGTTAGATAGAGTTAATTGTCTTCTACTTACTGTCTTTATGAAAGAGTGCCAGCACTGAAGTCTCTGTTTGAGAGTAAGGGTCATGTTCTCTGATTGCAGAATAGTTGTTCCTTCCCATTGCAAGTATTATTATAATGTAATCCCAGATTCTTAGTTTAATCTTTCAAGATTTGCAATAGGGAAGTTGCTTTCCTGTGATTTAATTCAAAACTTCAGTTTATTCAAGCAAGTGTGATTAATTTAATTTTCTTTACTACAACACTAAGTTGCTTTTGGAATTGAGCATATATAGTGCATGGTTATCTTTGAAATAAAAGTCTTCCCTGGGTTGATAATTTATGTATCACTTGGTTGTTTGAATCAATTAAGCAATTATAGTGACCAACAATGATATTTTCCTTATTGAAACAATTTTTCAGTGGAAATAATTTTGTTCCTCAACTCCACCTGCTCTACTAGTGGTTTTCTCTTTAGTTTCTCCTAGATCTTTGCATCCTAGTCATATAGTTGCGAGACAGACTCGTGTACCTTGATGAGTTTTATTGGTGTAGGGAGGTCAAAAGCTTTGCCAGATGAACCAAGAACAATTTTAATAAATTCATCCACAATGATAAATAACTAGGTGTGTGTAGTCACCTCTTCCACTTAGCATTGTTGGGCTTCATTATGTGCAACCATCTCCTATGCATGTCTTTGTTTCATATCTGAAAATAATTGTCTTAGTGTGAACCTCCTTTCAACCAACTCATTCATTATCTCTTCCATAAGCACTTGTAGGTCCTGTGAAGGTACGTACGACAAATCCATCTCTACATAAGGCAATGAATGAGGCATTGAACTAGTGGAGGCATAAAAATGTGTCAATGATAAATTATTTAGCAATATAACTTACTTATGTGTATCTATACATGGGGATGTAACACTTGTGGTGCTACTAATGACCGTCTATGCTTGGGGCTAAGGGTTGGGAGATGGTCAAACAATATTGAGTGCATAGTAGATCTCACTCAAGTATTGTGATGACTCCCAATGAAACAACTGTTGCACTTATAAATTGGATTGTAGCACCATGATGATGCTTTGGATTGGTGTGGGGAAAGGTCTTGGATCTTGAACTAGAGTGCTAGAATCAACTCAGTCCTCTATGTAATTTAGGAGCATCTAAGAGGGGGATACCTCTTCACTGGGCACAAATCTAGTAGGCAATGGTGGATTGGATTCACTTCTTTCTAACCTAGACCTAGAGGTTGGGCTTAGCTCAGTATGTGATAATTTTAATTTCATGGGAGAAGTTTTCTCTATTGTTGGGTGCACCCATTTGTTCTTGAGATCTGGTCTTTTCCATGCCCCTGTGGCCATGCAATTCTATTTTTTATTTGTCCGAGTTTACAAAATATATAATTCTTCCTTTAGATTGCGCTGCACTGACTCTAACCACTATTTGACATCATTCTGAATCTCCTGCTCTGTAGTAAAAAAGGGGAGGACTTTGAAAGGTACATGATGGTTTGTGCATGGGATGATGAAAACATTATGAAAATTAACTTCAAACATAATGTAGTAATCATACCTATCAACTAGAGTGTGTGGGATTCAAAAGACTTCAATGGTTACCTGAATCATCTGGGTGTACCATATCTAGAATGTATGATTTTCTCACATTGAATGTCCTTGTTCGTGTTTTACTATAACTCATTCAATTTGGGCGTGGGGAAGGATGGAGTGAATGGAATGATATACTCTTTTCCCAATGGTGGATTCCATATTATCATGGATAGCATGAGGAGAACCCAACTATAATGAAACTCCTTCTCCCAAACTTGTGAGTCTTGGATGAACTCATTCATCAAATATATAGACTAACACATTTTCATGCCCTAGAAACATATCTTTGTTGCCGGGATGACCCCCAACATGAACTCATCCTTCTGGGATTTCCACAGTAGCTTGTAGGAAATTAATTGTGTGGTGAATCGAACCTGGTAATCATTGTTAGCTGAAATGACCACTCCTCTCATCTCTCTATGGGTACCATATTTTTGGTATACCTATTCTTGCATGACATCTCATGCCACAATGGTGTTAGTAGGAACCTCCCCTATTCTGGGAAGGCCCAAGACTTGATGCATTGTGTCAGTGTTGACCTGAGTATGCACAGTCCAACTGGAGGAATCCCCCATAACATGTTGAGTAAGAAGTGAAAAAATAATTTTATGTTTAGGAAGCACATGAAGTGGGGCACATAAAATAGTGCAATGATCCCAAATTTGTAGATGGGATTAGCCCATTTCTTGGGGGGCACCTTCTCTTTTTCCTTGGATCCTTTAATGATTTCTTTGCAATATTCAAAGCATAGTTTAGGGAACTCATATTGTATGTTGTAGTATGAAAAATTTAGGTTGGGAGGCATGCCTAATAGGGGCTTCAGACATGTACCTTATTTGGTATTTTGACCACTATCATTTGGGATTCCTTTACTTCTTTTTCCTTGGGCCACACCTTGGGATTTCTATGTGTGTCCATTTCTCTAGTGAATGCATGGATTGGTTGAAATTCTGACACTGCCAAAATCTATGCTACTAATCCATGCTCTAAATCACCTACTAGAACATAATATATAAGGGTCAAACTCTTTGAACAAATGGTGCAGAACCGAGGGATTAGATCAATTCACACTACACTTGGATATGTGGTATAAATTAATGGGTAGTGGTGTGATGGCAACCTTAAATACTTATGTGGATCATTTCCCTCCATTACTTTCACTCTCCTGGTGGTCCCATCAAATCCACACTCATCGTTAATGTTTCCCTAATTGTTTCCATTCTCCATGTAATCGTTACTCGTCATAGACATAACTACCTACCTTTTGTTCATCGCATTAACCCATATGTCCTATCGTCCACCCATCTCATCCAATTTTCCTATTCGATGGTCTTTGTTTTTTCATTTAAACCTAAAAATTCACAGAATATTCTAAGTCCTCTTGGGTATGAATTGTCTTGTATCACCTACTAACTAGATCTATCCAATGCTCCTAATCATTGAACACTTATAGCTTCTTTTACTCCTACCTAACGCCTACGCTACCTTGCCACTGAAATTTGATTTTAAATTCATAGCTATTCAGACCCCTATGGGACATAGTACACCTTCAACTGACTATAATTTATCAATCCTTTGAGGGGATAGGCATTGAGTGTTTCCAAGTTCATTGTGCCAACCTCATTGATGTAAATAATCCTAAAGGGTCCTAACCTATGTATCTGAAGCTTACTAGGGTGTTTCAAGAACTTTCTATCATAGACTAATACCAATGATCCTTGTTGTAGATTCTTGAATCACATGTTGTGATCATGCCAAGCCTTTTGTCATTGTTTCTAAACTATATGGATGTATCCAATAATCAATCAATCCTCTTCTAATTACAAAAACTCATCCAACCACTATTGCAATGACTAGTCATTTGACATTTGTGTCACAACTACAATCCTAATACTTTTTACCACAAATTATAAAGGCATCACCACTTCCTTCCCGTAGACTAATATGAGGGTAATATGTTTGGTCAATATCTTGTAGGTCATCCTATATTGCCACAATACTCTTGGAACCCTTTGGTCCCAATGATTGTGCTGTATATTGCACACCTTGGTCAGTGCATGCTGTTACACACCAAAATATCACACTTAAGTGTCACATCTATTATGCACCTAAGTGTCACAAAAGTGACATATGCACCTTGATAAGTGTTGCATGCACTTTATTAACTATCATATGCACCTTACTAAGTGTCTCATGCACTTTGACACCATGAAATAACATTTGTGAGAATCCCTAGTCATTGTGGAGGAGAAAACCCAACATAAGATGGTAAAAAAACCCCTTTTTACCTTGATTTTTGACCCATTGTCGAAGGTCAACGCCCCCTTGCCCATGTATAGGGAGCATTGATATTTAATCAATGCTCCTTGCTGAACTATGGGGGAGCATTGACAACACATTGTACTTAATGTTGGGGGAGTGTTGATGTTGTTGAGGAATTTTTGGCTTTTCTAAGGGTCAACTCCGAGATACTCTTAAGTGGTTTTGGTCGAGGGGTTGAGTCATGAGTTGATTCACCCATATTCCCTCCATTTTTGGTAACCAAATCCTAACCTAAGGAGATAAATCCTCAACCATTTCCTATAATCCTTCATGGTGGTTAAGCCTCCCAAATCCTATATAATGAGGCCACTCAAAGGTGAAAAGGAGAAAACATTTTAGAGTGTCAAAACTTTGATATTGGAGGAAGGAATCCATAAAGCATTATCATTTTGATCTTGATACATTGAGGCAAGGGATGGAATGGAGATATTGGAGGAGATTTTGTAATGTCAACCTCGGTTTATAAGTACTTCACCATGTTTCTCCATTAATATGACTTGGCTTATTTCCTTCATACCATTTCTTACACACACACACACACACATGACAACCGTCGAAAAGGAGTAAGTCACACTTCTTTCTTTTATCTTCTCTATCCATAGACATAAATAATAGATCCAAAGGAATGTTAGTGTTCATTGTTTTGTTTTTTTGTCTTGGTCAATAGGGGTCTAGATATCCAGGGGATATTTTACCTGTCCACAGGGGAAATATTCTAGAACACATGCTCTAGCATCTTATTGCAAAACTCAATGGTATTGTTATCTTGAGGATGGTATGCAATTCTCTTTTGGTAATGTATCATAAATTTTTGATTCAACACATAGATGCTTTCATTCAAGAAGTGCATGCCCTAATCTCTCATCAATATTTTTGGGTAGCCAAACCCGGTGAGAATATTCTAAAAAATGAATCACATGGCCATATCCATAGTAAAATCCTTAACATGCACAACTTCTTCCCATTTTGTAAAATATTCCATTGCAGTGATGATATACTGTGCACTGGAGGATTGATTGGAATAATAAAGTCAATTTTCAACTTTTCGAATGGCTCTAACACGATGATTGGAAAAAGTGATAGTTCATCCAGTCTTGATGGATTCTCGATACATTTGAAAATGTTGTAGTTCTTGCAATAATCATAATCCTTAGCTTCTTCAAAAAGTGATGTCCACCATTTTTATGAATAAATATCACCAATATGGTAAGTTAGATCTTCCTATTGATCCTAGATAGACAATGGGGACAAAATTCTAATGGTTCTCCTAGAATTCCAAGTGGATTTATTTCCTTTTAACAAAAAAGGGTGGTGACCATACCTTTCAATCGAAAATTTTCCTCATGTATTCATCTGATGCGGCTCATGAGATCCAACTCTAGCTCTTGAAATCTACTTCTTGCACATAAGGAGACAAACAACTATCATTCTACTTTCTCTTCTAGTGTTAGGAAATCCAAATCTACCATATCTATCTTGATCTATGCAACATGAGACTAGGTATTAACATTTGTAAATAAGATAGAAACATATTTAGGGGAAAACCAATGATCTATTAATTTGAATAATGGAAATACATCAATGCCATACCTTTTAGTGTAGATGCATTCCATTTGTCCCCTTGCTCCTTTCTCCTCCTCAATTTCTTAACCAAACTAGGAAATCTGATTGTGGCTATTGTAGATGGAGAAAAACCTCTATATTTGGAAAACATAACTCTATAAACGATTCTTCTTCCTCATGCTCAAGACTTTCCTTCTTATATAGATCCTTGGAATAGACTTGGTAGAGCTTCTAGATCTTCTAGAGACTAATGGATACTTACACGATGTGAGTTCCAAGGCTCATTCCATGAAGAAACAACTCATCCCTCTCTTACCTCTTCTAAACTCGATGAATCTAGAAGGTTGCAAAGATCATCGCTTGTTTCACAATAGATTACTGACAATGATCATTGCTTTTTGTCTCGTGTGTGACCCACAAGGACCCTAAAATATGACCCAAATCCTAAGCTAGAGATGTGTCTTTGCTTCATCTTCTATTGCATTCCCTTTTATCCTTTAGGGTGGAAATTAAGGCTATAAAAATTCCCCCCTAATGTGTGAGGTCAGGAAAGGAATGGATGACCGAAACATATTACAATAAATTATTGTCCATGAGGCAACGTGAGGAGAGAGAAAATGAGGTCTGGAGATCAAAGAGTACATGCAATCAAACCTCAAGGATGAAGGCATGTATAAACTATCCCCTAGTTACACATACTCAGACTCTGAAGAGTATCAAAGAATGGCCACGAAATAATACACTACAGATCCATGACATGAAATGAAAGACCATGGAAACAACATAATACATGGTGGATCCATGTCATCAATAATACCATATCCATGAGACAATACAATGTGGGTCTATGTCATGAATATAATCATAGACATCAAGAAATACAATGTGGATCTATGGCACAACATATATATATGCTAGGAAGATGACAAAAACTGAGGAAATTTCCATTGAAGTATTCAAAGTACTCATAAACATGTGATATAATCCGTTGCAACTTGGGAGGGGATGCTGTAAATGAAGGATGTGGCCCCAAAACTAAGGTATTCATCCCAAACCATGATGGTATGAGTTTACAACATGAAAATAAATTAGTTGATGTTGGGCATGGTAGAAGTCGTCTAATTACTAATCATTGATGTAAACCATTACAAATGTGAGGGGACCCACTGATGAGGAGGATGGATCCCAAGGTACCTGGTACAATATAGCGAGTGTGAATAGATGATATGATATATAACACTCATAGAATCAATTGACCAGGAGTCAATGATGTAAACCCACTATTTATCATGAGGAGGCCTTCCACTGAGGAATACAAGCTCCAAGGTACTAGCTAGTTTATAGATCCCTTTCCTAGAAAAAGTGTCGAAATTGATAGGAAGAGATCCATCGAAGAAGGGACTTAGTGTATCCCCCATCAATTGACACAAAACATATGCTGAGAGATGATGTGAAATTATATTATCACCAAGTAAAACTAACACATGGATGGATTACTTGGAAAGTGTTGGTATTTTTAATCCACACCTGCACGCATCCTTCTTAATACTAGGAAGTTTAGACCCATAGTTCATCCATAGTTTTCCAACAAAAACCCTAGAGAATCGAATTATCAATCTTTGACTAAGGTTGAGGAAGGTCTCACCCAAGATGTAGAGAGGATAAAAAATACCATAAGGTCTTATGGCAAGGATGAAGGCTAAGCACATGAATATCCATTGGGACTGACATCCATGCGACTCATACATGAAAAATGATTAGGACTAAGAAGTAAAACAATAAAAACACATAATCAAATCATACATGATACACATAGAATAGATCAGAATTGTCACATATTTATTACTAGAGTTATTCCATCACATCATAGGCATACATTACGAAAAACATATATCTATCATAGCCATAGAACTTCATATCTCCTCTATATAAATCCTTAGAATTACAACACATTGTGCAATGCAAATTCTCTCAAAACTCAGAAATATAACAGACACAAGAATATATTCAAAAGAATTTCAATATTACAATAGGATTAAAGAGAGCTCGATACTAAGGACTCAATGAATCTCTTCTCTAAACATCTAGATAGCCCCATTTTGGATATCACTTTTTCCTTTTATATCTTTCTCTACTAGGGAGAACTATATCCCTCTGCTTCGCTCCACTTGCTTGACTGAAAAAATTGCCTCACATGATTCTAACACCTACCTGCAGTCCACGTAGCCTTCGGGATTCAGGGAAATATTAACTTCCCTTCCAGCTCTTCATTTTTCATCTCCATGATCCATTGTGCTACTGGTAGTAATCATTGGATAGGATTTCTCGATGATTCATTTCTTGATTCCAATGTGCATCTTCTTAATTTTTGGTACACATCAAAACTGGGACCTATATGTGTTCAATAATATTTTAGTCCTATTCCTCACTATCAAAACTCAGTTCGATGTGCACTCTTTTTAATTCCTTTTGAATTACCTTAGGCACATGTAAAACTATGGAATGAGCATGCAAAAATTCATTTGCGCTCATGTGCAAAACTAAACCTAAAAATTTGGGTGCCAACAAGCACCCACCACTATTATTTGTCTTGTCCTAGAGCCAACTAATGGATGTTGTCATGGAAGACATGTTTGAGTAAGAGAAAATCATCATTCTTCAAAACAAGCCATGATTGCGGTTGGGCCTGAGTAAGAGAAAATTATCTACATAGGTTGTAGTTGCAAATCAACCTAGGTCGTAGAATGAATCGAGTAGGACTCATAGTGAAATATGGAGTTGGAGTGCATGCAGTCAAATGATTGACCTGAAACCTTTAGTGGTGTCTGTGGAGGTGAATAAGGGATATGTTTAAATCCCACCATCTAACATCAACCACTGAAGAAAGTTGAGGTTCCATCAAGAGAGAGTATCATTCTATGCTTGTATTTTTGTTTTGGGAAGACCAAACCAAGCGAGTAACTTCAACCTGTCTATTTTTGGATGCTTGAGGATCCATGGCAAGATGTGAGAGTAGGGAGACCGACAATGATATTAGATGGATGGGTGTGACTCGAGCTCAATGCTTTTGGAGGATGTTCCATGACGATGGATGATAGAAGGGATTTTTGTGAGCCATTGAATAGGGTTCCTTCTCATTAGCAAAGGGGATGATGCCTGGTGGCTAATCAATCATCTTTGGGATGAGAGAGATGGTGAATAGTTGTGGGTATGAAACACAATTTAGGGAACTATGGAGTACTAAACTGATATTTTCTAGGAAGGAAGGGGGAAGGACCTCTATCGAGTAGTTGGTCACACATTGACAATATTCATGGACACTGAAGTGCAGGCTCTAGAGTTTATCGACCGAATTGGAAAAAGAGGGTATGGATAGTCTGCTAAGTCACACCATGATAGGGGAGCGAATAAAAATGTATAATTGTAAGAGAATAAAGGGAAATACCAACAATATGATCAAGGAATTCACACATCGAGGTGGTAGGGAATGGGGAGTGGATAATTACTCTAAAAATAACATCGGGTGGTGGGGGGGTGGTGATATATGTAAAGGGGAGAGGTTGGGAAATATGAAGAAGGAAAGAAATAAAGATTCGATCTGGTGGATGTCTTGGAGAACAAGTAGAAAGTGGCAGTGAAATGTAACTCATGGGGATATCAAAATTACAGATCCACCGTACTAGATATGTGTGTTGGAGAATGTGGTGGTATAACTGACTGTGTACTTGTGGCATGTGTGAACTTCCCAAATGGGATTACTTTCCCTTTCAATGATATTAATCACTAAGAAACTCTTCCAAAACCCATGTGAATTTTCAGACTGCATACAAACCCTGTATCTATGCCAAAGCATCATCCTGATTTGGAAATCTGGAAAATCTACACAAATTGTCAATCTATCGATCCCACTTACGTGATTGATGTACATGTTATGTTTTCCAAAATGTAATCTATGATGAATATGATATGTGATACCAATTGTACAACCTACACTATTATACCCATATTCAATCTTATTATGAGAGTTTAACCGAAGACTGATCCCTAGAGGCCATAGTACACCTTCGACATGATGCCATTAATGAGTCCCTTGAGTGGCTATCCCTGTATGGTTACCAACTTGGAGGAACCTTCTTCACTGATATAGACTAGCAAGAATGGACCCATTTAACACATGTGAAGCTTTCTAGGACGGTGTAAATATTTTCTATCATATAATAATACCAAAGAGTCAAGATGGAGAATTTTCTAGCGTATGTTACAGTCATGACATGCCTTCTACCTTTCCTTTTGAACCACTTGTCTGAAACTGACCATCATTTTCTATTCCTCTAGTTCCATTATCTCATCTAATCTATGTTGAAGAGACTTAACGTCGATCATCTGGGTGGCTAGGGTGACCTGGAGGCTAGGAACAACAAATTCTAGCAGCACGACCTCTTCTTTGTTATAGACCTGTCAAAATGAAGTGTTCTTTGTCATCCTTTTGCATGTTGTTTGATATGCACATAGGATTGTGGAGATGCACTGATCCCAGTGATCACGCTGCACATTACAAACTTTTTTAGATCATGTCCTATAATTTTACTAAAATCCTCCACTGTACCATTGGCTTGAGGGTTATAAGGGGTGCTCTTCTGGTGATGGATCATGAAATCCTACATGAGTTTTTGAAAGGTCTAATTGAAAAAATGGGACCCTTGTTCACTCATCAACACCCTTGGATTTCCAAATCTAGTGATGACATTCTAAAAACTGAAGTGTGCCTTTATTTCTGTGGTACAATCTTTGATTGGCACTACTTCGTCCAACATCATGGGGTATTTGATCGCGGTAATTATATAGCGCATCCCTGTGCTACACATGGGAGGATTGATGGGCCCGAAAACATATATGGACCATTTGTTGAAGGGATCAAGCGCAGTCATAGGGAACAACATAAAATCATCTCTTCGATAGGGATTTCCAACACATTGACATACATCGCAATATTTCTAGTACTCTTTTGAGTCTACAAAGAGAGAGGGCCCCCAAATCCCTATGTGCAGAACCTTGTGTGTGGTAGCCTTTCTAACATTATGGCCTCCAACTATACCTTCATGTGCCTTGTACAAGGTGGAGTCTCATTCACATTCTAAAGCACACCGATGCAATATGCCATCTATGCTCAACTTATACAATTCTATAGAAATCGACTGATAATCGACACTTTGAGTCACTAGTTGATGACGTTGTGCCGAAGTATATGTGGTGGGAGCCTATCTAGTTGTGATAAATTCCACAATTTCGATGAATTGATAAGTTACAACTTCAACCTGGAAGAGATGGTCATCAGGGAGTTCATCATCAAGGATCATAGTAGCTTCTCCATTATGAATCCGTGACATATGATTTGGTCCAACGTTATGTTTTCTAGGCTTCATAACAAATTCGAAGTCAAAATTATTGGAAAAGAAACAACTAATGGTAGATTCTTCCACCCAATATTGACTTATTGACTAAATACTTGAGCGCGGAGTGATCAATGAATAATTTGAAGGTTGACCCCAACAAGTAGTGGAAATTGTTTTGTAAGGCATATACCATGGCCATGCCCTCACACTCAGTTGTCGTATAATTATATTCTCCACTAGAAAATTTGTGATTGAAAAAATAGACTGGATGATCATTGTTTCCTTCCCATGATTGTGTAAGAACGATTCCCAATGAAATATATGAAGCATCTATGTGGACATGGAAAAGCTTTGACCAATCAGGAAACACCAAAATGGGTGCAATAACTAGTTTTTCTTTCAAGGTATCTGAGGCTTCTTGACATTTTGGTGTCCACTCATACTTAGTGTCCTTGTGCAACAATGTTTCCAATGGAACTGCAATCTATGCATATTTGTAGATGAAATGTCGGTAGTATCTTTTATGACCCAATGTTCTGCGTATTTATTGAAATGAAGTGGGGGCCACCATATCCAATATGGTGGAAACCTTAGCTGGATCTACGAGCCAATCCATCCTTTCACATGACGTGGCCAAAAGATATACCAAAACATGTACGAAATATCCATTTCTTCAAATTCAATGATACATGTAGCTGGCTACATCGATCCATCATCAACCAAAGCACTTTCATGTGTTCCTTTAATAAACTAAACATAGTCCAATAATCAAAATATACTTCAAGGAACTTGTGGATAAACTCTTTGAAGACTGTGACCATTGTCTAGGAAAAGAATGTAGGGGAATTCTTCAAGACAAAGGGCATGACCATATATGCAAATGACCACCATTTAGTCTCAATGGTGGTTTTGGCATGATCCTCCTCTATGATCCGAACCTGATGATATCTTGAGAAACCATATGTGAAAGAATAGGCTTCCTAGCCGCTAACATTTTCTAGCACCTCATCTGTGAAGGGTGCCGGGAAAGGGTCATGAATGGAGGCTACATTGAGACTCCCCAAATAAACATAGATTAAAATATCCCCGATCTTATTTGGCTTCACCACCATAGGAATAATCCATTAAAACTACTCTAGAAGGATGATGATCCCAATATTCAACATTTGATCTAGTTATTTGCGCACCTTTTCCTTGTACTTGGGATTTAAGTGATAAGGCCTCCTCTTGGTCGGTTTGGCATCTAGTTTGAGTTGAATATTCATAGCTTCCAACGATATTGAAATGCCTTTCATCTATGAAAATCTCCAAGGAAACAAGTCCTCATATTCCTTAAGGAGGTCAACAACTTGAGTGACCATCTCCTTATCCCAAAAATATCCAATGATGGCCATCTTGGACGCTTCTTCAGTACCAATATTGTGTTTCTTAGTTTTTACCAGAATATTATAGTCGGGTGTGGCCATATCGACTACCCTCCCCTTTAGTGAGTGCTCTCATTCTGAATCTTTTATCTCGAGACCACAGTGGTCATTGCCATCAATATTGTCAACATCAATATTCCAATAATGTACTGCTTCTTTAAATTTTTCCATTCATTGATGATACAAACATACCACCTTGGGTGTGGTTTCTTTTGGCTAGTGATGAAAAATAAAATCCTTAATCTGGTGGAGCACCTCTGTTTGAGCCAGATCTTCTACTATGAAGCTAAAGGTTGAATGAAACTAGGAACTCATATAGGTCCACTTAACTGTTTTCCTCCTCGGTTCCTCCTGAATGTACTAGCTTCTAGGGACCATGTCCATTGTGTGGATAAACCGATGAACCCATTGGGATTGAGGGATATTATTAGAGGCACAATGTCGTTAACAAAAAGAAATATGTTCTTGAGGATCCTTAGTGCCCTTGTATTGATTGGCTAGTTCAAAGTCATTGATGGGATGTAATCAAACATTTGTGAACTCAACTACCTGTTCCAATATTTGAATATTCTGGTGGTGCATCATCCACTATCGCGTAGGTTTCCCTTGAACCACAACATACATGGATTGGAGCCACTGCACTACGGGGAAATTTTTATCCATGTGTATGAGAAACGTCTATATCAACCTTTTCTCATCAAACCATAGGGCATCACACAACTTAGATCCGATCCATCTCACTTCTTTAGTTATCCTCATGCATCTATGAATGGAGACTTCATGGAGCTTATTCTGCCACCTATCCATGGAATCCTTAGAATCTGTTTCATAAGACTTGACACTCCTCCAACTTAAGTCTCCATGTGTAGTGGGTTTGATGTAGTCCTCCCTGTGTCTTGTGATCTTATAGATATTTTCATTGATTGATATCTGCACATCCTAATCCATGAGCTCATTATACCGGTCACCTTCATATGGATATAGGGGTGTGATCACACACATGGTGTTTGTCTCAAAGGACATCTATATCTTCTTTAAGTTCAACACCACATTATTATCAAAGGCCCAATCAATGCCCAATAATGTAGGATATGAATAAGATTCATCCATAATATCTATGACCTCAAATTTATCCTTGGTTTTTACTCCTTCTATGTTCACTTCCACCTTCTCGAGATAAGCTATTGGGTAGATCTTGTGTTGATTGTCTAACAACAGTTAGATGGGAAACTAGACCAAATTTGGTTTACCAATCACCTCCCAAGACTTATTCAACAAAATATTCACGTCGGAACCCAGATCCAACATGACTCCATCCATGTCATATCCACCAAGCTCTATTGTCATCTTAAATTCTCGGCTAGTGTGCTTTTTCTTTTTGAAATAACTGACGGGTGTTCTATATGCACTAAAAACACAGTAAAAACCCTCAATTAAATTGTCAACCTGGGGTAAGTAAACTTAGAGTTGTAGCAAAATATATGCCAAAGGTAGAAGGCTGGTAGGAGTATAGTCTAACTAAGGAAGGCAGCTATCTAAGGCTAATCTACTCAAGAAAAATATCTGATGAGAAAACCCTACTAAGCGACTTGAAACTAGGTAACCTAAGTACTTTTGGGCCAAGGGTCGATGGATAGTTCCTAAGAAAGAAAATGAAAATTATGTGTAAAGAAAACTAGTTTAACAATAAGCAAAAGGAAACTACTAAGCATATTAAGCAAATGACAAAAGCAAACTTCTTTAACTTTCCAACCTACATTCAATGAGCAACTACCCTATGAAAGAAAATAAATAAGCAAGTAAGCAAAAGCACCTATCTAACCTATTAAATAAAATAGACAAGTAAGCAAAGACACCTAACTAACCTACTAAAGCAGAAGACAAGTAAGCAAAGGAAACTAACTACTGCAAGAAAAACTTCTCATTGAACAACTATCTAGCCTAATAGGCAAGTGGACTAAATGCCTAATGCAAAACTATTTCTCTTGCATGAAAGGAAATTTAAATGCTCAATGCAATGCATGAAAGGAAATCTAGTCTATTGAGACCAAGAAAGACTAACAACTAATTCTTGAGCAAACTTCTATTTAATCTATCAAAGCAAAGTCTATCTATCCCACAGCAGCAAATAAGACTATTTCCTAAGATATGAAAGCAAGAAACTATATCTATGAAAGCAGGAAAAATATTCTTTTAACTTATGACAATTCAAATATAATGTTGGTGGTTGTGTGAATGCCTTCGGTGGTGACGGATGATATCTCGATGACACTTGACAACAAAGGAAAATTCCAATGGTATAATCTCAACTCTAATCTCGATGGCAAAATGAAAGGTGTGAAGTAAACAATCCAATGAAAACTTAGCCATGATAAAAGTAATGTTAAATACCCTGCATATTCATGTATAAACCATCAAAAACATAACGAGATCATCATTATTTAACTAATAAATTTAATTTCATTTTAATCTATGAAATGAAATTGCGTAAAAGAAAACTATGCTATGTCTACTCTAACCATTCAAATTGCAATAAAGAAATAATTAAAAACAGAAATTAAAAACTGATATTAAAAAGTAAATTAACAATCTATATTAACCAACAACTAATTAAATGAAATCTATATAAAACTGAAGTAAGCAAGTTGTAACTAAAAATTGGAATTAAATCTATCCATCCATCAATCCTTGTCAAAGAAAACCCAAATTAAAACTATGTTCTGTTCTATTTAGAAATCTGTTCTAAACTTGATTGTAAAATTATAAAAGAAAGCATCATGTAACATCTACTTTGCACATGGGTTTAGTATAAAGAGAGAGAGAGATACTTTCTAATTGCACACAGGGTTAGTATTGAGACTTGCAAGTCTGTTCCTAATCTACAAAATCAATGCATGCTAATATATATCATCATCTAACTTGCAAAAGAGAAGCAGAACAATTAACTACAACAAACTAGTTAACACAATAAAAATATACATGTACAGAAAATAAAAGAGAGCAATTAAATTAAGAAATGCATAAATAAACATGAAGACAGTTACCAAACCGCTGGTGGCCCCCCCAACAATTCGTGGTCACTCTCTAAAATCACACCACGAACTCAACAAGACAAATTCACCATAAAAATCTAAAAACACAGTTTTGGCATAATTCTGACAATGTAAAAACTCAAAAACAGAGAAAAATGAGTTTGTCTCCAATACAATGGTTCTTCTACTTGATTAGCAATATTATGACCATCCTATCAGTATTTATAATCTTACAACCCAAGTGGTCAGCCACAGGAGGGTCAAACCACTTCTAATTTCGGCAAAATACAATCAATGATGCCCTAACATATAAAATGGAGCGAGCCAATAATCACCTTCTTTGGACAACTGAAACTGAGTTGTCTGGAGCTCAATAGCTGGAGGGGATAAGGACAAAAAAAACCATGTTCCTGATTCACCCAACACTGGCCACCAATGCCATAACCGCCAACTCGCCTTCCATTTCTGTGCAATACGGAGTGTTGGAATGAGTGTCGGATCGAGTGTCGAAATGAGTGTCGGATCAAGTGTCAGAACTAGAAACATAATGCGTTTTTTCCATGTAACACCAAAAAAACGTGAATTATCTCTTGGAAACCATAAAACATGATGAATTATACTTGATTCAATCATTAAAGATGAATTAAACATACCTTATGGCGATCATACCATTTTATCATGAAATTCTTCAAAAATCTCCTCTAAAAGATGAAAAACGAATATGTACATGTAGCAAAAATGTATAATACCATCATGAAAATGATCATATCTTAGGCCCAACATTACACACACACTTACGATTTTGTAGGTCCCACTGCAAACAAAAATAAGTTACCCCTCGAAACTAGGCTTCTTGAGGAGGATCAGCTTTGGAAGCCACTCCTTCTTGTTGTGTAGGCTTAGCCTTGTGCCTCTTGTGTTTCTTTAATTGTGCTCTGAGGCTGCAGTTAGATTTAGTCATTTCATCAACCAACCGCTGAAGGGAGTTGACCTTTTCCTGAAGGACTGCATTGTCATGATGAAGCTGTACATCTATTGTCTTCCTCTCTTCCAACTGTGACACCATGTTTCCCCTAATTTGTAATTAATCATAAAATAGGAATTACCATGCTAAGGCATGAGGATAATGTAAATGTATTATTGACTGAGTTTCCAAATAAATGACTGTGGGGGTGTGAAGCCTTGAAAGTACTGGCCATGATATCACTAGAGGAAGAATGTGAAAACCATACAAGAGGGTTCATATATCAAATAACCCCAAATCTTCATGATAAGGATGAAAAACCTCCTTCAAATCCCAAGGAAAGGAAAACATTCAAGGAAGAAAGGACAGTGGTTGAATCACCAACCACCCCCATGAATGGAAACATGGGCTGTCAACCCAAAGTACTGCAGGGACCTGCAGACCTGAGTTTCCTTCTGACAGAAGGAACAGGATAGGTCGGCGAAACCGTCCAAGGTAAGAGGGACACAGAGAAAAGGAAGAAAGGGACATGAGACAAGAATGGGAGCTCACAAGGGAGAGGCACGAAGCTCTCCAGGGAATCACGAACATAAGGCCGTGAGCTTGATGCCGAAGAGCATCTGAGAAACCTCGTCGAGGCCACAAACGAGTGAAAAAGCTCCAAGTTGTAGAAAATAGGACTCGAACAGAAACTAAAACAGAGAGAGAACCCTTGAGAAGAGTGAGAGTTCCATGGTGATATCATGGCTTGGCATGGGGGTGGCCAGAGTGCTAATATTGAATGCCTCTGAGCCTATGGTTGGGTGGAAGGACGAACACCCATAGTCAATTGGTTGGCGAAAACCTGTAATAGATAAGCATTTTCTTACTCTGTGTAATTTAGTTGTAACTGGGCATGAATTTGGTTATACTGTGTATGTTTCAGGAATTGTGCTTCATTTTTGAATGGATATACTGTGTCTCTTTCCTTACTGCCTGGCTATATAATTAGGCCAGTAAGAGATTATATGGGTAGGACATGATTGGTACTTGTAAATGCTTGTGTCCTGTAACGGTTTGAGTTAGAGCCACGAACTGTGAGTTCGTTGACCTTAGGCATAGCCTCATGTACACATGCCAACCTTCCTAGAGGTCTAGAGTGCCTTGGAGGATGAATTCTGTCAAGCTCAGGAGAAGTAGTGTAGTTATGCATAGGCTCCCTGCGAGGCAAGTAGAGACCAAGACTCACTCAATTCCTAGACTTGATGAATGAGTGCAAGGGGTGCGTGGAAAACTCTTCTAAGAGTCAAGCCCAGGAGAAAGAGCGTAAAGCTCTTAATTCCTTCATAGCTGAGAAAGATCAGGAGGAGGAGCTACAACTAACATCAGATCTCGCATGGATAGCCGATAGCCATCGTATCTAGGAGAAGCCGCACGAGGTTTAACCCTCGCATACACAAAGGAGAGGACTCGTCAAAGTCCCGAAAAGATCTGGACCGTCCACTTCATAGGACACGTGGCTGAGATCTGAACCCATCGGGGTTTCGGATACCAGAAGGTTAAAGGACTAGAATCTTGGAGTCACTGCATCGCAAATTCTCGGTTCGTGAAATCTCGATACAGGAGAGGAGCCATCAAATTTTGGTATTTTGGCTATTCGGAGTTCGAGACATAGAGGAGGCTGTGGTTTTGGTACTGAGAGTTTCAAACTCCTGATACGCGAAATAGAAAAAGCATCGGGACCATCCATTCCAGAGGACACATGGTAGAGATCCCAACCCATCGAGGTTTCGTATATCGGGAGGTTGAAGGAACAAGCGTTTGGTCGCGACAGATTCACGAAATCGCAAATCCTGAAGTCCCAAAAGGTGCATGCGGTTGAGGTTTTGGGGAAATCCCCAAAAGGAGATTTCGGTAATTCGGTTACTGGGAAAACAAGGGGTGAGAATTCTGAACTCTTGACCCATAAAATCCTGAAAGAATCTAAGCATTGGATCAGGAGAGGCTTTGAGCCATTGATCTCACTCAGGAGAAGGAGGACCAAAATTTCAGGATTTGGTACTTCGGTACTCCAGTTACTGGGAGTACAAGAGGACAAGGAATTGGAGCAATAGGATTCGCGAAATCCTGACTTAGGAAACCTCGAAACGAACTTAGTGAAAATATGAGCTTCGGAGTTTCGGCTCCCAGGAGACCCAGGTGCGAGACCTCCTGTCTTCGCATATCGTGAAATCTCGACTTGTGAAACTCCGAAATGAGCTTAGTAGATATATGGGTTTCGGTATTGCGGCACCCGGGAAATCGAAGGGTATGAACCCTCATCTTCATACATCATGAAATCCCAGTACCGCGAAGTCCCGGTAGGTGAAATCCCGAGGCAGCTTGGTGTGAATAGGATTTTAGGTTTCAGGGTTTGAAGAGTCGAAGAACTCGAGTCCCTTGCATTTCAAACTCCCAGTTTTCCGAAGTCCCGAAATGAGAAAGGCGCCTCTTGGCTTAGCCTAGGGTCACAACCGATGGACGCATGGAAGTGAAGCCTACGCTTGGTGCGTGAGTTGTACACGAAGGATTTTCAACCAAAGAACCAGTGAATTGGTTTGGTGAAGGTCCCGATTGGAAGACCTAGTCTACGTTAGAACCTCGTAGGAATTCGAGAACTCTATTCCTCGAAGAAGAGGGAGAAAAAGCCGAAAAATCTTAGTTCGCATAGTGGGTGTGTTAGAAATTGGTATTAGAGCATGGTTACAACACTTGGCCTGCTTGGGCTCATGTACGAGCTACGTAAGGAGATGTTGTTATCTGCATTTACTCCTTGAGGAGAAGGGCTGCAGATTGAACCTATGATTTTGGGATTTCTTGTTGAACTCCAGCAAAGGAATTATATTGTTCCTTTGTCAAAATGATAACTACTCTTATAGGAGTAGGAATGCACTGATCAATATTACTGATAATACCTGAGTGTGAATAACAAAGGTGGAATAAATTGTGCTATGAAGCTTCACTAGCCAGAAAAGGGACATGAACTGAGTTATTCTATTATAGTGTGACGNTACTAAAGCAGGTAGAGTCTCTTGCAATTGAGATGGCTGGTTAAGTAAGAATTAAGATCCAAATGAAGAACTCCTTCATGATTTGGGAAATCTGGTAAGGACTGGTAGGATCCTTAGGAAGTTATGATTACTTGGTTATTAAAAGACTAAACTCTGAGCATATAACTCCTCACGATTGAGAGGATTGATGAAAATATGTAGGGTCAGATTACCTAACCTATAATGGTTAGGATCGACAACAAGGATAATCTGTTTGAGAAATATTAAGAGGAGTCCTTTGGGACTGTTGCTAATTCCCAAGAGTGACCCTTGTTCATTGTTCCCATAAAGAGAGGATAACATCCGTATGAGTTATGACTATGAGATTAGTCCTGTAAGTAACTTTAAGGCTCAGAAGAGATAGTAGATAATTTTGGTATGCCGAACATGCATATAGAATCAAGCTGGTGTTAAAGTTTGAAAACCCTAGAGGTTGAGCGCGAAGTATACCAGGAGGAGTAGTGGTTTTAAGTCTTGAGAGGAAACACTTAGAAAAAGTTTCTAAGTTTCAAAGAGTTGAAGCGTTCAAAAGGAAGCGCAGAAAACTGAAGTTCGAAGAAAGAACAAGTATGGAGGATTGAGACGGAGAAATCCTTCAGAAGAGAGTTTTGAAGATTGGATAGGATCGAGAGTCAAGATCCATTCAGAAAGAACTGAAATGTTTCGAGTTGTTCGATCTCGAAGAAGTAGCGCACTGGTTAATTGCGAGGAGATATCAGAATTTCGCAAAACCAAAGGGCTTGGAAGAAGCAATGCGAAATTCACGAAAAGATCATAGCCCTTGATCAAGGAGCGATCTGGACCATTTGATCGTCCAGAGAGAATTTCACAATTTCGGATACTAGGAGTCCGAGAGGTAATAATTTGGGAGACTAGAGGTCCCGGGCCACGAAGTCCCGAAAGCGTCGGGACCATTCATCGCTAGAGGACAAGTGGTGGAGGATTGAGGTTTCGTAAAAATCCCCGAAGGGAGCCATTTCGACACTCCTGGTACCGGGGAGGCGAAGGGAAAGAGTTCAAAACTCTTGACCCCCCCAAAAAAAAATGTTGAAAAAGGATTAGGGCTATAGGATGCAGATTGGATCGTGGTCGTTGATCTCTCAATAGCGACACGCCGATATTTCGGGTATCGGAAAGTGAAAGGAGCAAGGACTGGGAAACCCTTTCATCACGGGATCTTGAAACGCGAAATCCTGAAGGTGCTGAAGGGACGCGATAGGAAGCCGACATTTCGGCGTACCGGGATTCAGGATTTCGGAAGTCCTTGAGACGAGGAATATGGACTCTCGGGGATGAAAACCCTAAAGTCGCAACAACATGACATAAAGAGGAGTGGGGCTGCGGTCATATTGGGATATTGGGAATCCCGCAGACAGAAAGTCAGAATGCTTGACATCGGGAGTTCTGAAGCCGTAAAATGCGACGAGCCGGGGAGATACCTCCTTAGAGGAGAAATCCAGGGATCAACATTTCGGTATTTTGGAGGTCGGCATTTCGGCCAATCGGGTTTGGGAATCGAAGAATCAAAGTTCCTTGCAATAGGAATCCCGAAATCGCGAAATGTGAAGTTCCTTTTAGTTCGGATCGTGGTCACTGCCAGTGGTCATGTGAGGAGAAGGCGTGAACTAGTATGATGAATACTTATCTATGTTCAATTGTACTTGAGTGCATGAGTTTAATGCATTGTGAAGCTTCATAATAGGAAGCCTGATATTAATACTGGTAAGGTATGAATGATATTAAACGTGCAAGTAATTCACATGTATGATGAAAGAGTAAACGAGTGAGGATGCTCTGATGTCATGATAAGAGGAAAATGTTTATGCCTTTGAAGATCACATGAGAAGGACTGTGAACAATCCTGAGATGACTGATTTTAAAAATAGAAATGTATGTAGGCTATGAAATATACCTACGATATCTACATGAAGGCTTAGGATTATGAAAGTGGTTAAGTACATCATAGATGTAAGTTAACAAAGATGCATGTTTATATTCCTTAAGGGGAATATTTGGTAGACCACTAAAAGGCTAACTCAAGGTTGAGGCCATCACAAGTGGTGATGGATCTGCAACAAGGAAGTTTCATGCTGAAGGAGTTCCCGGTGGAGGAACTATATAAGGTCTCTGTTAGAAGAACAAAGTCACAAACTTGATAATTGTTGAAGGTTGGACAATGGGCTGTAGGGCTTGTCCATGTATAAGAATCCTGGATTACGTTTTGAAAGAATCATGTAAGTAATAGAAGACTAATAACCGAATATTGACCATTCTGATAACAGAATGGAAGTGTGTAGGATGCACATGTTCATGATTCATTATGAGCACAGAGTTTCTACTAAAGCATGCTGAAGTATCCTAAGAGTTAGGATGAGCCTAAACCAGGGCTGCTCAGAAAAAGAGTAGTTTTGGAAACCAATATGGTTGGTAAGAGGCTAGTAAACCCCTGAGTATGATTGAATGAATAAATGGGTACGTTTAACTGATATAGCTTGGTTGAAGCTGTGATTAAGGAACGGCAATGAGACCTTAGAGATAACTTGACTGGGCTGAAAAGCCCTAGGCGATGTAGAAAGAATTGGAAGAAGGGGAGAGCCCTCAATTCTTTCCTTGTTGTGCATTACGTTTCTATGGGATGATAAAGCTAGTACATGGATGAATGAAAATGATTTGACACCATAATAATGATGGTTGTAATGATGTGAAAAAAATTGAGAACTGTTGTGTTACGCTCATGAAAAACATTAAGGATAATGTGATGAAGTGCATACAAATATGCTAGACATGCCTAAAAATGTTTTTATTAATTAAATGCTATGATATTTTCATTTTAATTTACATGAAGATTATTGTGCCTATGGTGTATGTCATGTGTAGAAAGGAATAATATTAGAACTGTTGAGGAGGACATTTTCCAATAATGAACAACCTCAAGCACTACTGATAAGGTAGAGAATAGAGAAAGGGTGCTAGAAGCCAAGAACTGGTATAAAGATATTTGTGCCTGTGTGGCACAGGGTATGAAGAGATTTGGTAAGAACCCCTTTCGAAATATTTTATTATTGCATGTTATACCTGAAAATTGAAAGGGAAATTGTATGCCTTGGATACCCAAGTAGGGTATGATTCAGGAAGGAGAACCTGAATAATGGAGGTATGAACCTTTGGTAGTAAACACTGGTTGTAACCCTCGGAAGAATTCATGAAATGATATGTCATGAACACATGGACCAATAAAGGAATGATCAAAAACAAAAGTACTCATAGATAGCACGTTGCATGGAATTACTTCCAGGAAATGCATATTTTCATAAAGGATAGATAAGGGATTTCTCATTAAGGAAGGAGGACCTTCCAACATTTCTACCCACGTAGTATAGGTGTTAGAGAAAACCAAATTTAGGTGGCCATGAGTGTTGGCACCTTGGTTATTAATGAAGGCATAATGTGTGGGTGCATTCATGCAAAAAATTTAAGTTTAATATGTACTAATTTGGGGTCGTGATTGGCCTATAGCAGGGAGCGTGGTCCTATTGTAAGAATGAATGAAAACGAATAAACCATATGAGGAAAAGGTCGGTTAAATTCCAACACCCCATGGCCAAGAACCGGTCATAAAGTGTGATGAACTTGAAATCAATGCAAGAATGCGTTGGGTATGAATGTGGCCATGGATAGTGGCACATTTGTTAAAACCCATTGAAATGTTGAATTACATTTGAAAATATGTATATACGTACATGGAAAATCTAACAATTTGTTTGGCTGGTTGAATCATGAATTGTAGGAAGAAAAGGGTCATGGATATGGCAGTAAGGTAAGTCCATAGGAAAGACTGATTGCCTGCTGAGCCAAACTGTAAGGAATGGTATTTCCTTTTGAGAAAGTGAATTTGATTGTTAGTATGCACCATTCTGAAATTGTTGTGACGATGTTGTGAAGGTGCAATAAAATGTATGTGCATGAGAACTAACAATTTGATTAGCTGAGGAATGATTGCAAGAAGAAGGAGTCTTGGATATAGCAATGTTGTAAGCCCATAAGGAAGACCGATTTCCTGCTGAGCTAAAATCTTATGGGAAGGAAAGTCCCATAATTATGAATCTGGTTTCTGTGTGGAACAAATATGAAAACAAATTGTGGAATAGGAAATCTGTAGGTGACAGATTTGCAATAGAATTCTGAAAGTTAGAATTTATAATGATGTCTCACGAACCTTGTGTACCTGTGATACATGTGAGAAGAAAAGATTTGTCCTAAAAGGAAAGATGAAGGCTATCACAGCTGAAAACGATGAACGTGGCTACTGATGAGCCATGAAAACCCCGTGATAAGCTATGATAGCTTGAAAATTATTGTGTTGAGGAAACACAAGCCAGAGGGATGCCTTGAGAGAGAAAGTCTGAGGGACACCTCGACTGTAAGACTCGATAGAGTCTCTAAAATTTTCCCGTGCGAGAAAACCTCGACAGGGCAAGATGGATCGCCCGAGGGATTGTATAACAGTGAAGGGGATGCCTGATCCTAAGCCTGGGCCTGGAGGGTGAGTGACCACAGGGAAGAGGAGACCTTAATAATTCTTGTAAACTATTGGGATCATACACACAGTGGGTAGTTTCCCGTGCGAAAAAAAAAAAAAACTTGGAAAGGAAGATGAAATCATGATAGATCTTGTGAAATATTGAATTGGGAATCATGCACCCAATGGGTACATAAATAAAAGCGATGAGCATGGATAACAAAACTACCATGTGGATATAGATCCACAAACTACACAGATAAGTATTGTGCTAAGATTATGAAATTTTCCTTTTGAATTTTGAACAACAGTAAGATGTTTTCGCACAAAATTGTGATTAATGTGCTTGTGGTCCAAGAATTATTGAAGGCAGGTGATGAATACTAAGATCCTAAAAAAGGACCTGACCAAGGACGAAGGTCAAGACTTCTGAAGTGGTTGAATGAGAAAGGCATGATAGGTGTTTTTGAGAAAGAACACCGAGGACGATGTTCCTTTAAGGGGGAGGGAATTGTAACACCCTGTTTCTCCCAATTTGTAATTAATCATAAAATAGGAATTACCATGCTAAGGCACGAGGACAATGTAAATGTATTATTGACTGAGTTTCCAAATAACTGACTGTGGGGGGGTGAAGCCTTGAAAGTACTGGCCATGATATCACTAGAGGAAGAATGTGAAAACCATATAAGAGGGTTCATATATCAAATAACCCCAAATCTTCATGGTAAGGATGAAAAACCTCCTTCAAATCCCAAGGAAAGGAAAAAAATCAAGGAAGAAAGGACGGTGGTTGAATCACCAACCACCTCCATGAATGGAAACATGGGTTGTCAGCCTGAAGTACTGTAGGGACCTGTAGACCTGAGTTTCCTTCTGACAGAAGGAACAGGATAGGTCGGAGAAACCGTCCAAGGTAAGAGGGACATAGAGAAAAGGAAGAAAGGGACACAAGACAAGAAAGGGATCTCGCAAGGGAGAGGTGCAAACCTCTCCAGGGAATCATGAACATAAGGCTATGAGCTTGATGTCGAAGAGCATCTGAGAAACCTCACTGAGGCCACAAATGAGTGAAAAATCTCCGAGTTGCAGAAAACATGACCCAAACAGAAACTGAAACAGAGAGAGAACCCTCAAGAAGAGTGAGAGTTCCTTGGTGATATCTTGGCTAGGCACGGGGGTGGCCAGAGTGATAATATTGAATGCCTCTGAGCCTATGGTCGGGTGGAAGGACGAACACCCATAGTCAATTGGTTGGCGACAACCTGTAATAGATAAGCATTTTCTTACTCTGTGTAATTTAGCTGTAACTGGGCATGAATTTGGTTATATTGTGTATGTTTTAGGAATTATGCTTCGTTTTTGAATGGATATACTGTGTCTCTTTCCTTACTTCTTGGTTGTATAATTAGGCCAGTAAGAGATTATATGGGTAGGACATGATTGGTACTTGTAAATGCTTGTGTTCTGTAACGGTTTGAGTTAGAGCCACGAACTGTGATTTCGTTGACCTTAGGCATAGCCTCATGTACACATGCCAACCTTACTAGAGGTATAGAGTCCCTTGGAGGAAGAATTATGTCAAGCTCAGGAGAAGTAGTGCAGTTATGCACAGGCTCCTTGCGAGGCAAGTAGAGATCGAGACTCAATCAAGTCCTAGACTTGATGAATGAGCGCAAGGGGTGCATGGAAAACTCTTCTAAGTGTCAAGCCCAGGAGAAAGAGCGCAAAGATCTTAATTCCTTCATAGCTGAGAAAGATCAGGAGGAGAATCTACAACTACCGTCAGATCTCGTGGGGATAGACGATAGCCATTGGATCCAGGAGAAGCCGCATGAGCTTTAACCCTCGCATACATAAAGGTGAGGACTTGTCAAAGTCCTGAAAAGATTTGGACCATCCATTTCAGAGGACACGTAGCAGAGATACGAACCCATCGGGGTTTCAGATATTGGAAGGTTGAAGGAATAGAATTGTGGAGTCGCTGAATCGCGAACTCCCAGTTCGCGAAATCCCTATACAGGAGAGGAGCCATCGGATTTCGGTATTTCGGCTATTTGGAGTTCGAGACGTAGAGGAGGCTGTGGTCTTGGTACCAAGAGTTTCAAACTCCCGGTACGTGAAACAACAAAAGCATCAGAACCATCCATTCCAGAGGACACGTGGCAGAGATCCGAACCGATCAGGGTTTCAGATACCGGGAGGTTGAAGGACCAAGAGTTTGGTCGCAGCGGATTTGTGAAATCGCAAATCCCAAAGTCCCGAAAGGTGCATGCGGTTGAGGTTTCGAGGAAATCCCCGAAAGGAGATTTAAGTAATTTGGTTACTGGGAAAACAAGGGGTGAGAGTTCTGAACTCTTGACCCATAAAACCCTGAAAGAGTCTGAGCTGTTGGATTAGGAGAGGCTTTGAGCTGTTGATCTCGCTTAGGAGAAGGAGGACCAAAATTTTGGGATTCATTTTTTCGGTACTCCGGGTACCGAAAGTACGAGAGGACAAGGAATTGGAGCAACAGGATTCGTGAAATCCTGACTTCCGAAACCCCAAAATGAACTTAGTGAATATATGAGCTTCGAAGTTTCGGCTCCCGGGAGACCTAGGTGCGAGACCTCCTGTCTTCGCATATCATGAAATCCTGACTTGCAAAACCCCGAAATGAGCTTAGTAGATATATGGGTTTCGGTATTGCGGCACTCGGGAAACTGAAGGGTAGGAACCCTCGTCTTTATACATCGCGAAATCCCAATACGCGAAGTCCTGGTAGGTGAAATCTCAAGGCGGCTTGGTGTGAATAGGATTTCGGGTTTCAGGGTTTGAAGAGTCGAAGAACTTGACTCCCTTGCATTTCGAACTCCTGGTTTTCTGAAGTCCCGAAATGTGAAAGGCGCCTCTTGGCTTAGCCCAGGGTCACAACTGATGGATGCATGGAAGTGAAGCCTATGCTTGGTGCATGAGTTGTACACGACAGATTTTCAATGAAAGAACCAGTGAATTGGTTTGGTGAAGGTCTTGATTGGAAGACCTAGTCTATGCTAGAACCTCGTAGGAATTCAAGAACTCTATTCCTCGAAGAAGAGGGAGAAAAAGCCGAAAAATCTTAGTTCGCGTAGTGGGTGTGTTACACCAACTGTTGGAGAAGCTGATGATTTTCTTTTTTTATCTGCTCTATGGTTGGGACATAATCGGTGATCTCTAAGGAAGGATTAGATCCTTTGAGGGATGTGGACAATCTATCAGTTTTAGGATCTAGATTGGGCATGGGTGAAGTAGGAGTGATGGGAGATCGGTAAGGTGAGGTAGGTTCTGATTTTTTTTTCCTTAGTGGTTCTAATCCATCTGCAGAGACTTCCCTAAGTTTCTTATGAGGGCTCTCAAGGTCAGAGGATACTTGGATCGGATCCGAAGCAGGTGGAGGTTTTGCATAAGGTTTGATTCTTGTGTTCCGGGTACTCTTTCGAAAGGGTCCTTTACCAAATCGATTGGCTCCCCTCTTGTTTGTAGGAATGATGGGAAAGTATTTCTGCATTACTTCTTGGATCTTTTTAGGTGTAGGATCAAGAGAGAGTGAAGGCATTGGGGGGTCAACAATAGGATTCTTTTGGTCTTTGCTCTTGGTCTTTTTACCCGATGAAGAAGTAGGGATATCAACAAGATTTTGGTATTGTTCTGGCAAAGAGAGGGTTTGTGCAAGGGAGTTTGGGGTTCTTGGAGAGGGAGGATTGGATGGAGAGATAGGTTTTAGGCTAAGTGGTTTTTTTCTGGTCTTAACTATCAAGTGAGGGTTTGCAAATTGGTAGATAAAGGCATCCCCATTTTCCCCCTGTTTCTCTAACTCAACTAGAACAAGGAGCTTGATCAAGCCATGGTGGATGAGACTGTTGTGGGGATTAGTCACATTTTTCCTCACTTGAGAGGACATCTTCTCCAAGCTTTTGAGAAAATAGAAGGGGAAGTTTAAGGGGTTGTTGAACATAAAATGAGCCAACAATCTAAAATGACAAGCTTTGAAAGTAGAGTATCTACCTTCACATGTAATTAACCTTGTGATGACGATGAGGGGATTGACCAATTCTTCCTTTATCTACTCCTTAGCATAAAATTTTTCTCCTGAAATTCTCTCAAATTCAGGCTTAAACACCCTGTTGTAACTTGAGCACGGCAATTGGTGGTTTTTGAATCATCTATCTCCCATTCCTGGGAGCTTTGTTGTAGTAGCAATGGATTCTTCTGTGAATTCAAAGGTGAGATACACTACATGTGTTGTATTACCATCAAAACCAACTACAAATTGCATAGAGAGGCCATCATCGTGGCCGTGCAAGCTAGACAAAAATGACCCTTTGCCTGCGCGCAAAAACACTTCCCTGCACTGTGAAAATTCGGGAATGGAAAAAAAGTCTGCATAGGAGGAAGGTTCGTATCTCCTAGGCATTGTGACAGAGGTGGAATTCACTAAGCAAGGGCATGAACATGCCAATAGATGACACGAATTGGGCACGGTATGAGTTCGATTTGAATAGGGGATGAATTGATAGAGGTTGGGTGCGATTCCTTGACACAAGGTAGAGAAAATGGCAAGGGAAAGTGAGATAATAGAGTGTCTAGCCCAATTTTGGATTCTCTTATGGTGGAGTACATTGCCCACATGTGCGCGTGAGCTGCCATGTGTGGGAAATTCAAATTCGATGGCAAGATTTGGGGAAATGTAGTAGTGCGTGGTTAGATCAATGTCCAAGTTTGTTGACTTGGACATTTGATCATAAAAATATGAAGCATCTTTAATCAATGCTTGAAACCAATTCAATTGAATGATTGAGTTCCGGTTACCTGGAATCTAGGATAGTTACTGGTGTGTATGGCACTTCGTTCGACACTTCAAATGACATCTCATACGACACCTCATCCGGTACCTCATATGGTACTTCATCCGGTACTTCTGTGTTAAGTGCATTTTCACCTCTTATAATGGATAGCCTGCAAATTTAAAGTGTTTTTGACAATAAGAGTAGTTAAGGAGCAGAGGCAAGATGCTCCTTGCTCACTCATTCTTCTTGCATATGACATATAATGTCAAAAACCTATAATGAGCAAGTTATAGCAAGCATAAAATGTATTGACAAACCTACAATATGTAGCTTGTAATGAAATGATAAACTGATAAAGAGTGGTCTGTTAAGTATGTGTTCAGTAATTTATAGCACACAGGAGTTTAAGCATTTCAAAAATAACATGACTATTAATGTAATAACCTATATCATAAAAATAATACAATGTTTTTTTTAAAGATCTACTTCTCTAGGCAATGATCATTTGTCAGCTCATGAACCCCTCCCCCACACCTAAGTATTGTGACACCTCACAATCAAAAGTATAGGAAACTAGTCAGTATCCCCCAATAGCCAAAGATTTATAGTATGTCAAGTGTAAAGATAAAATTTCATAGCTTGGTCTGACGAGACAGCTAAAAGATGGCCCCAATATAGATAAGAAGAGGTAGGTGAGAGAGTTTCAAGATAGTCTTAGAGTCATTTCCCAATGGCAAGTTGATGAGATTCATTAACCTGAGCTTAACCACACATACTCCATGTCAGCTTTGTCTGCAAGTAATGCTGTACATCAGGACAAGTTTAAATTTTTTATTTATTTTTGTCAGATTATCATCCTCGCTAGGTAGAATGCCCCACTGCCAGCAAGCATGTTCAGTACTCCGGTGGGTTTACCTAGTCATACCACAAGCCGATACCCACTGCTAGCAGACCTGTTCAGTATCTCGGTGGGTTAGCCTCTTAAACCCTCAGAGACTGGCCCTGCATCTTTTAAGATTTTAGTACAAGATTGCTTATGCAAGAAGATGGCGGAACAACTCTGAAAACAACTTTTTTCTTTATTTTTTTTAATTGGGATGGTATTTATGTTAGAGGATGACTTTCCATTATATTTCTTAGTGATTGTCCTGATGTAAGGGGTAATTAAGTGGACGTGGCCTATCTAAAGATATGATATAATCAAGCTATTTAGTGTGTAGTGGATGGTACCATTGAGAAAGAACAGAAAGGTATGTCTAGGCTCAAATTACTTTCTTCCTTTGTAGTTATTGTGATGTTTCCATGACTAACCACTAATTAGACCTCCTTGTTACTCTTTTATAAAGACACATGACTCACTTACTCAGGTTTCTTGGAAAATCTGTACGAGAGACCTCTAGGATTGATAGTTATGGTATCGCTTCCTTATATAGTGGTGAAGAGTTTCAAGAGAAACTACTTTAGAATGCCTTAAAACATGAGAATGTTTGCAAAAATATGGATAACTACAGTAATTCAATATTCATTTGATGCTTTAGCAACACAAAATTCAAGTATAACAATGTTTTGAAGAAAGATCCTTGAAACTGTGTACTCCCGGTTAAATAATTACTTACAGAAATATCTAGAATTTCCTTATTAACAAAATGAAAATACTATTTACATATATACAGTAGGAAACTCATAAAAGTTTTCAATAACAAGGGGGGACTTCCCCATCTACTAAGGCCAATTCCTTGTCATCTTTCATGACCTGTAGAAAATCTTCTCTGGAAATGGGCTTATGATAAAATTTAAGTCGGTGTCCATTTACCACAAAGGAGACTTGTCCATCGTCAATTGTTTTAATTTTTACAGATCCATTGTCATATATAGTTTCTACCTCGTAAGGGCCCAACCACCAGGTGGTGAGATTTCCTTTCAAGGTTTTGAATCGGGAATCAAACAACAGGGCCCAATCACCAGGTTGGAAGTGCTTCTTCTTAATAAACTTGTCATGCCACTTGCTCCTCTGGTTCTGGACTAATATCGTCCGTTGGATGGAATCTTGCCTGATTTCATCCAACTCATTTAGTTGTAGGGATCATTGATTTTGAGCCTCATCCAAGTTCAATCCTAACTCTGTGGCAATACGAAAGGTCCTTACTTGGGATTCTATAGGTAAAAGTATTTTTTTCCCGTACACTATCTCATAAGGGGTATGCCCAGTGGTATTCCTCCAGGTAGTTTGGTATGCCCACAAAGCCTCTAGGAACCTATCAGCCCAATCTCAGTGATGTAACTGAATGGTCTTGGTCAAGATGGCTTCCAGAACTTTGTTTGTGGATTCTACCTGACCATTGGCTTGCAGGTGGTATGGAGAAGATTTACGATGTTTAATCCCATATTTCTCTGTTAGCTCTTTCATCATCTTGGAAGTAAATTGAGTGCCTTTTTTGGTAACAATTTCACGAGGGACACTGAAGCGGGTAAATATGTCTTCATAGATAAATTCGACAACATAATTCCTTGTGGCCCTGAATAGGGCTTTTGCCTCTACCCATTTGGTGACATAGTCCGTATAAACCAAAATATAGTTCTTCCTACGGGACATGGGTGAAATTGGTCCTACAAAGTCGAGGGCCCATTTTTCAAAGGGTTATATCATAACTTGGGCCTACAAAGGCATTTCGTCAGATGACATAGGTCTTCCTATCCTTTGGAAACTATCACAACTTCTCACATACTTGGCAGCATCTTTGAAGATGCTAGGCCAATAGTAACCTGAATGTAATACCTTATATGCTCTGCGTTTTTCAGAGAAATGGCCACCACATGGTCCATCATGAAAACTTCGTAGTATATCAGGTACCTCGTTCTCTCGGACACATCTACGAATAATCAAATTAGGACCTGTGCGAAAAAGATCATGACCAACCCAAGAGTAATTAGCACTCTGTGTAATAATTTTCTTCTTTTCATGAGGTGACAAATGAGACAGTAACTTCCTAGTGGCCAGATAGTTTTCCATATCCGCAAACCATGGGGTATTGACAGAAAGGGAAAATAGGTGCTCATATGGGAAACTATAATCTACAGGGATATCATCATCCTCATTTTTTATTCGGGAAAGAAATTCATCTACTACATTATCCTTTCTAGGTCAGTCAAGCACAGTGATATTAAATTCTTGCAATAACAAAAGCCACCGTGTCACTCGACCATTCGTTATAGGTTTGTTCATGAGGAACCTAATGACGGAATGATCAATGTGTACAAATACTTCATAACTTGTAATATAATGACAAAACTTGTTAATAGCATGAACAACTACCAAGAACTCTTTCTCAGTGACTATGTAGTTTAACTCGGCAGGGGACAAGTTCTTGCTTACAAAATAAATGGCATAGGACTGTTGTTCCTCTTTCTACCCTAATACCCCTCCTATTGCGGTGTCGAAGGAATCAATGGATATATGAAATGGGAGAGTCCAATTGGGCCCTCTAAGAATTGGTGTCACGGAAAACTTAACTTTCAGGGTTTCGAAGGCAGTTTGACACTGCTCAATCCAAACAAAATCAACATCTTTTATCAATAATCCAAACATAGGTGCAACAATCTTTGTAAAATTTTCAATAAACCGCCTGTAATATCTGGCATGTCCAAGAAAGATTCTCACCTCTTTCTGAGTCTTGGGGGGTGGAAGTCTAAGAATGACATCAATATTTGCAGGATCGACTTTTATCCCTTCAGATGAAACATGATGTCCTAGAACGACTCCTTCAGTTAACAACATTTTTCATTTTTCATGACTTAGAGATAGTAGGTTCATTCCCTGGCATTTGATGAGGAATTTTTATATGTTGTCTAAGGGTTCATGGTAAGTGTTTCCATAGACTGTGAAGTCATCCATGTAGACCTCCACACAATCATGAATAAGATTGGAAAATATCCCTAATACTACTCATTGAAAAGTGGCAGGGGAATTACACAATCCAAATGGTAAGACCCTATAGGCATAGGTGCCCCAAGGACAAGTAAAGGTAGTATTGTCCTGGTCCTTGGGTTCTATAAGAATCTGGTTATACCTACTATACCCATCTAGAAAGGAGAAATACTTCTTTCCAGACAAGGTATCTAGAACCTGGTCAATGAAAGGGAGAGGAAAGTAGTCTTTCAGAGTGACCTTGTTGAGTTCCCAGAAATCAACACAAATTCTCCATTTCCCGGTCACTTTCTTTGGAACCACTACAAGCAGAGATACCCACTTACTGTCGGATATGGGATAGATAAATCTAACATTTAACAACTTTTGGATTTCCTCCTTGACTATCTCTTTGAGTGTTGGGTTCATCCTTCTCTGGGGTTTCCTAATAGGTGTTACCTCCCCCTAGGTGTATATATGATGGATGCATGTGTCAGGGTGTATACCTTTCATGTCAGTGTATTTCCAGGCAAATGCTCTTGATTGTTCTTTAAGGATATCTACTAACTGTTTCTGTTGGTCTTTATCTAGCCCGGAGTTTATATGTAAAAATTTCCCTGGACTAATCTCGTAGGGCATAGTATAAGACATGGTAGACTCATATATTTTGAAAATAAAAGATGTTGAAGACAAAATGGATGGATCCAATTGTTCTTGAAATTCTTCCTCAAACATGTACTCAAATTGGGGAAAAGAATGTGGAAAATCCACACATGTGATAACAGAAATAAACCGGTTTAGTACATTTTCTGGTGTATTCTCCTGAAGTGCGCATGCATGGCCACTTGCAAATATGGGTTCTTCCCATTCCTCATTATCGTATGGACATTCAAGCCACCATATATTCTCCATAATAGGTTGAGTTAGAGGGTAAATGGTGAGCTTCTGGATAGAGAGACCATTTGAGATGGTCATTTCTCCTTCTCTACAACCAAAAAATGCATTGGTTGTGGCTAGCCAAGGTCTTCCCAAAATAATGGGATGGCCTCTGGCAGGATCCTTTGAATGAATGGAAAGAAAATCTATGGGGTACTCCCATGAGGCTAAAGTAACCATGACATCATCTAAAATCCCTTCAGGTATAACCCTAGTCTTATCTACTAATTCCAAAATGGTTGGGGTAGGTCGAAGAAGAGATTGTAACTGTAATTGTTCCAAGGTAGTAGTGGTCATAACATTGATGGTTGCCCCTAGATCTATGAGAGTGTTTCCAATGGTGACCTCATTAATAGTTATGGTCACTACTGGGTTTCATGGATTCCAATATTTTGCTAACTTTGGCTGCTCTGATATGTACTCAGAGAGTCCTCCTACCAAGTGTACTATAGGAGGGTCCTTTTGCTTCCTACCTGGCTTCTTGATACACAATTCATTGACTACCTTACAGTAGATTGGAATGTCTTTAATAGCTTGAAGTAGGGGAATCTTGACACAAATATTTTTCAACTCATTCAAAATGTCAAATTATGATCGAGTGGTAGGTTTCTCGATTACCAATCGATCTGGATAAGGAGGGACCTTCATAATTTGTGAAGGTTCATTTTGGGGAAGCTTGGATTCTTGATTCTTTGGGATAATAACATCTTCCCACCTAGTGTCATCCGTGGGTTGTTTGGTGATTTCTTCTTCTTCTTCTTCCTGTATGACTACTGAGGGTCTCTGCTTCTCCAGAACTTTTCCTGATCTTAATTGAATTTCCTGTAATGGAATAGGAGTAATAACATATGTTGGGAAGTATTGCATCTCAACATTGTTAAGAGTTTGAGGGGGCTTATTATTAGGATTCGAAACTATTTGTGTCGGTATTAGTGTCAGTTTCAGGGAGCTTGCATTTTGAAATTGTAGCAGTTGTTGTTGTGGGATAGGAGGTAAAGGTGGTGGAACAAAACATGGAAAAAGTTACAGAGTGTTTGATGAGAATTGAGGATAAGGATGGTTGTACATAGGGATAGGTGGAGCTTGAGGGTTTCCTTGGTTGTGTCCTCCCCTCCATCCTTGAATCCAAGGATGTTGGTACTGAGTAGACTAGTTTTTCCAACCTGGTGAGTTCCACTGTTGTTGTTGATAATAAGCTGGAACTTGAGACTGTAGATCCGGGTATGTGGGTTGATTCCTATGCTGCCATGGCCTCCTAGGTGCATAATAAGACTCCCCAGGATCTCCATTCATATATATGGCTAATTAACTGGGAAATGATGGACATTTTTCAGTCACATGTTCTTCTGTACAGAAGCCACAAACTGAAATGTTATCTAATGGGCACTCCCTTGAGGAATGCTTCCTCCTGCATCTTGGGCAATATATGTTCATTGCTGCATTTTCCTCCTATTTCTTTTTGAGTTTAAGGGTATCCAACTGGGAACCTATTGTGCTTAAGATGTTAGTATTAAAGTTTTCTAAAAGGTTCCCTATCTCTGCTCTCATGATACCACCTGAACTAACTAGTTTTAAGCTTCTATTGTAAGGGTCTCGAACATTCTTCCCTGTTTTGGCTCTACTCCTTGAGTAATTTTTACACATTTCACATATTTTAGAAAATGGTTTATGAGAGATGTCACCTGATGCCATTGGGTTAAGCATCTCTAAATATTCTTCTGAAATTCCCTTAAGGAAAAGATCCCTAATTGCATCCTCTAGGAGGTCATGGTATTTTGACTTCTGGGAGATATAACCAAATCTTTCCATATAATCTTTGAGGGTCTCGTCTTCTAATTGTTGGATTTTAAATATGTCATTATGAGTCTCTTTGGTCTTGTAGTAGTCTTGGTACTTCTTGAGAAATATGTCTTTCATGGCTTCCCAAGATATAATAATGGATTCTCCCAACCCCATGAACCATCTTAGTGCAGAGTCTTTGAGGGTGACAGGAAAGAGTTTTAATTTATGGGCATATTGTACGTAGTTGTAGCTCCTACACAAGATGTCAAATTCAAATAGGAAGGTGTCTGGATCTTCACTTTTTTTACCATAAAAGGTAGGTAGTGATGAGAGAGGAATATTCTTCATGTTGACATTAAGAGTGGTGTCTAAAATTGGAAACCCAAAGGTAGTTTCGGTTTGGTTTCCAGTTTCTTCTTCCTCTCTATGTCTTACATTGTTATGGTCCTCCTGATCATCCATATTGTCTTGATTTCTAAAAAGAGAGTACCTAGGTGGTTTTATCTTTGAAGAAAACAAGGTTTCCCTTTGATGGAAAGGTATTCCTACGGATTGGATGTTTGGGACTCTACTTGAGCCGATTGATACTATTGGTGCCAAAGTTTCTGTGTCAATTTGAGAGATGATTACATTGGATGAACTACCAAACAAAAGATTCACCTGTTCAGGGTCTATGATGTCCTTAAAATTAGGGTCCCTTGGTGGTGGTCTAAAAGTAAAGGTTGTATTGTTTGGTTCTGTGGAAGACTCGAGTGGTCTTGCCTCCTTTCCTAATATGATTAATACTTCAGTTTCTTGTTCTATAGTGGTCCCTGTGTTAGTCCCTTCAGAGACTATTTTATCTCTTTGAGTCGAGCTAGCTTATGTTTTTCAGTATCGGTCTGCAGATTTTATAAGCGGAATGTTCCTTCCCCCAAAGATATCGGAAGGAACCTTGGTTGAAAGGTCTGATTTTGATTTAATGTATCTACCTTGTGGGTCTCTAGGCCTATTCATGAAAGAAAGTAAAAACAAAAACAAAAATCTACCATTTGATTCCTAGGTCTATTCATGAAAAATAAAAACAAAAAGAAAAACTACCATTGGGTTTGGGGGAACCTGCTATAGCAGATGCATAGGTTCTTACCTCCCATCTTAAAGTTACCCTACCACCAAACTAATGCTAAGGTCTAGAAATGGTCTAATTCCTAATTACTTCTTACCTTGAGACAACTCCCCGACAACGACGCCAAAAATGATGGGTGTTATATATGCTCTAAAAACACAGTAAAAACCCTCAATTAAATTGTTAACCCGGGGTAAGTAAACTTAGAGTTGTAGCAAAATATATGCCAAAGGTAGAAGGCTGGTAGGAGTATAGTCTAACTAAGGAAGGCAACTATCTAAGGCTAATCTACTCAAGCAAAACTATTTGATGAGCAAACCCTACTAAGAAACTTGAAACTAGGTAACCTAAGTAATTTTGGGCCAAGGGTCGATGGATAGTTCTTAAGAAAGAAAATGAAAATTTTGTGTAAAGGAAACTAGTTTAACAATAAGCAAAAGAAAACTAATAAGCATAATAAGCAAATGACAAAAACAAACTTCTTTAACTTGCCAACCTACATTCAATGAGAAACTACCCTATGAAAGCAAATAAATAAGAAAGTAAGCAAATGCACCCATCTAACCTATTAAAGCAAATAGACAAGTAAGAAAAGACACCTAACTAACCTACTAAAGCAAAAGACAAGTAAGAAAAGGCAACTAACTACTGCAAGCAAAACTTCTCATTGAACAACTATCTAGCCTAAGAGGCAAGTGGACTAAATGCCTAATGCAAAACTATTTCTCTTGCATGAAAGGAAATTTAAATGCTCAATGCAATGCATGAAAGGAAAT
>SNQJ01S0038227.1:1235-15590 GCA_010110895.2 Picea sitchensis | reverse complement strand
ATGTGCATTTTTGTTTACCCTAAGTTCCTGGCAAGGAGGGAACGTGCAAAGGGGATGCACGCTGTGATATGCATGCAGTTCCCAGGGTGACAAGTGTCATCCCTGGTGCATGCAAATATAAGCCCTAAACTGAACCGTGGGTGGGGACTCTCCTCCATTCTGAACCGAACCTCTGTGCGTGGAACCCGTATGACCTCTGCCGAATATCCGGATTATCTCTGAAAAATCGTTAGCTGTGTTTGCCTGAGGAAAACCGTGCAATAACCCTTGCAAAGCTATGAGTCTGTGGCTGTTCCAGGCAAACCTGAGAACGCATTTCCTGAACCTGAATCCCCTGTGTTAAACTCGAGTGGAAGAATCCCTGGTTGTTCGGGGAAAGTTGAGCTAGCCTGGGCGTGAAGCCTTCTCCGAAATCATCCCGTGAGATTATCCTGTGACAGCTGAACCTTTTTGGGAAGCCTTGTCTGTGTTTTCCCATGGATTGATGTGACTACGCAGTGCTGGACTGCGTGAGGCTTGTTGTCCTGTGAGTGACTCCTCCAGGTGAGAGAGTGCACAGAGGGAGAAGAGAACTCTTGGAAGGAACCCTGTAGCTGCCACAGAGCCGGAGAATTCTGGTCCGGTCTGTTCTTGTAACCCAAGGTAAGGGAGACTGGAAGCCGAAGGACTGTCTGGGTGATAGAGAAGGTGCACTCTCCTGGGGTGGAACAGGCATGTGGGGAATGAGGGCCTGTGTGCAGTGAGCGTGGGATNAAAAGATAAGTATTGAAATATGGTTTATTACATTTGAACCTAACTGTGCTGTTTTGTATCATGTTTTCCGCTGTGTAAATGAATTAATGATGAATGCTATGGAACATTTAATTATAGCAGTACCCAGATATGTTTCACTCTGTAATTTAAGTGTGTTTATTTGTGTTTAAATGCATTTGCTTATAATTCCATGTAAGGAATGGTAAAATGTGAGGTTGGGAAACCTGGGTAGTGAAGGGTACACTACAAATTGGTATCAGAGCAATTGGTACACTACACTAACCATTCAAACTGCAATAAAGAAATAATTAAAAATAGAAATTAAAAAGTGATATTAAAAAGTAAATTAACAATCTATATTAACCAACAACTAATTAAATGAAATCTATATAAAACTGAAGTAAGCAAGGTGTAACTAAAAATTGGAATTAAATCTATCCATCCATCAATCCTTGTCAAAGAAAACCCAAATTAAAACTATGTTTTGTTCTGATTAAAAATCTCTTCTAAACTTGACTGTAAAATTATAAAAGAAAGCATCATTTAACATCTACTTTGCACACGGGGTTAGTATAAAGAGAGAGAGAGAGACTTTCTAATTGAAAATAGGGTTAGTATAGAGACTTGCAAGTCTGTTCCTAATCTACAAAATCAATGCATGCTAATATATATCATCATATAACCTGCAAAAGAGAAGCAAAACAATTAACTACAACAAACTAGTTAACACAATAAAAATATACATGTACAGAAAATAAAAGAGAGCAATTAAATTACGAAATGCATAAATAAACATGAAGACAGTTACCAGACTACTGGTGCCCCCCCCAGCAAGTCATGGTCACTCTCTAAAAGCAAACCACGAACTCAACAGGCCAAATTCACCATAAAAATCCAAAAATGCAGTTCTGGCATAATTTTGGCAATGTAAAAACTTAAAAACAAAGAAAAATGATTTTGTCTCCAATGCAATGGTTCTTCTACTTGCTTAGCAATCTTGTGACCATCCTATCAATATTTATAAGCTTACAACCCAAGTGGTTGGCCACAGGAGGGTCGAACCACTTCTAATTTCGACAAAATACAATAAATGATGCCCTAACAGATAAAACAGAGAGAGCCAATAATCACCTTCTTTGGAAAACTAAAATTGAGTTGTATGGAGCTCAGTAGCTAGAGGGGATAAGGACATACAAAGCCCATGTTCCTGATTTTCCCAACAATGGCCGCCAATGCCATAACCGCCAACTCACCTTCCATTTCTGTGCAATACAGAGTGATGGAATGAGTACCGGATCGAGTGTCAGAACGAGTGCCGGATCAAGTGCCAGATCAAGTGTCGAAACTAGAAACATAGTGTGTTTTTTCCCTGTAACACCAAAAAAATGTGAATTAGCTCTTGGAAACCATAAAATATGATGAATTATACTCGATTCAATCATTAAACATGAATTACACGTACCTTATGGCGATCATACCATTTTATCATGAAATTCTTCAAAAAGATCCTTTAAAAGATGAAGAACGCATATGTACATGTAGCAAAAATGTATAATAACCATCATGAAAGTGATCATATCTTGGGCCCAACACTAACATACATCTCTTTCTAGAAGTAGAGTAGATATGGTAGCCTCCATTTTGTTTTCTTTCATGAAAGTAGCTAACATCTGACTCAAATTACTTGCATCTTCTAGATCACTCAGAAGTCGCAAAAAATAGTGCAATAAATAAATTGCTTGGTCTTCAAATTCTTCATTGTGACCTAGTCCATGTAATACTTTTGTGTGCACTGCACGGTGCAATTCCTCCTAGCGTTGTTCTTCATATGATTTATGCTTAGCGTGTTGTATCTTAGTCTATATACAAGCCTCCTCTATTGACTTTTGTGTCATGCACTGTACTTATTGGTGCACACAATCGTCCTCCAACAATATTTTCTTTGCGTGCTGCAATTCCTCATGCACACATTTCTTCCATTGAACTCTACATCATGAATTGTACCTCTTTATGGATCTAATATTCTTCCAATGATACTTGTATCACCCTATGCACTTCTTCCTAGATCCAAGCCTCATCAAGTGACATCTAAGTCACGTGCTGTATCTCCTTGTGTGCTCTTTCTTCTTCTAATGCCCTCTGCGCATCATGCAGAAAATGCTTTTGCAGGGAAGCATCAAATCTTCGAGGGGGATATGGTGCCTTCCTTATATTTCCATCTAAATTTTGACCTAAGCCTTAACCATTCTCGAAGTCTTATCTTCTCTTCTCTCCTCCTCTGATTACTACTCTCACATCCAACTCCTCATTCTTCTTCTTACTCTTGCACAACTCTGCATTCACCATGTTGTAATTCATATTTTTGTCCTCCCAATTTTTCAACAAGTCGGAAGAACCTTCAGTGACATGCTCAGGACTATAGCTGTATGCACAAAGAACACATGGTTTGGTACAAAACCTTAATACATGACCAATCTCTCCATAATTAAAACATGTGGGGGTTCTACCTCCCTCTCTTGCATATCCTCGGTCACAACCACGACCATATCCACCTCGGGGAACTCATTGGTATCTGCTTATTTCCGCACCACTGTGCTCACCACCATTATGCTCTTACTTTACCAATAATGCATCATGGGTATTATCTTTCATCAACTAGAGTGAGAGATAGCTATTGAAATCATGCCCGACAAATTTACAAAACTCAGAGAATGCAGTGTGATTCGTCATCTAGTATTTCTGCAAGGCTGGGCAGTGGAGTGGCACATGTCACCATTTTTTTCATATTTCACACCATTTTGTCTTCCTAGATGGAAATGGATTGGGTGCGCATGTTGCCACACAATTTGGTATGATAGGGAATTCATCTCTTCTATGCTCTTCTGAGCGATAGGTGGTACACCATACATGATCGTGCACGACCTTCATCTTAGCCATATCATGCAATTATGATGGAGGAGAATCGCAAGCCAGCAAAGTGGAGGACAACTAGATATGCACCAACACGCATTTTGCAGATGTTTTGAATTTGAAAGGATGAAGCATTAATGTAATATATGGAAAAGATATTTTTTTCTTTTATGGTTTAGAGATTGTAACACAGATCTTGAGTGGTTTCTCTCATTTGTTTGTTGGAGGCAATTAATTTAATAAATGTAAAGTAGATGTAGGATTTAATTCAATTTGATATCTTAGAGCTGTAAGGAGGGAAAACTCTAGAAATATCCCTCATATGTATTGTAATGTATCACTATTCTCAATTGTAAGTAGTTGGAAGTTGTAGAGCAAGAGAATAGGAGAGTAGAGAAGAACAAAGACTGTTGAAGTTGTATAAGCAGATAGTTGATGCTATAGACCCCATGTACAGAAGTTGTGAGTTAATATAAGAGAATTCTTTGACTCAATTTCATGGTGTTGTGATAAATATTGTTTGCATCTATTTAATGGTATGTTTACAGTTTGCTTATATGATCTGTTATGCATTTGTTTCAATGTTGTGCATGTGTATGATTTCATGTTGAATGTATGAAGTCTGTGAGAGGAAGAGTATGAGTTTCAATTGTTTCTCTTCCTAAGAATTCCTATAAGGAGTGTAGTGAAAGTCCACAAAGAGTGCGTTGACGAGACTCTAAGTTTTACCTCAGACAAACTCAGGAGAGATATCATTGTTTTCATACCAACATAAGTGAAAGTATAACATTGAGCCATGCAAGGTGTGTGCAGGCAGGTTGAGGTCTTAGAATTCTCCAACCTAGTGAGTGGTTGAAGGATTTCTATTGCAAGGAATTCACGAAATTGGAAATTTCATATAATCAATGATTATTGTGAAGGTCATGAAGAGTGCAGGCAAGAATTCCCTAGAATCCTTGAGTTTGCATTAAGAACCAAGCTCAAGAAGGATAGAGGCTTCGATATTTCGAAGGGAAGATGAGAGTCGAAGTAATTTCACAGAAGGAAAGCTCAGAAGGAAGGGCACCAAGTCATTTGGAAAGATTTGTCAAAAGTTTGAACGAACGGTTGAAATTCTTAGAGGGAGAGCTACCGATTCGTTGTGGACCATTGGATTTAGTGGATTAGTAGAGAAGTTGAGACCGAGTGTCTTTCAACACTCACAAGATTATGAGGAATAGTTACCATTAGAACTGGATCAACAGGAGTCATTGATATTGTGGTTTTGAATTTCAGAATTTCGGTAGTTGAAGTGTGGATAAAGTCGTGACTTGGAGATCTTAAGTTGCGAAATATTGATATGCGAAATCCTGACAAAATATGGAACGCCAGATCATCGAGGGTTTAGGGTCATCAATCTGAGGGGGAGAATTCACGAGTTTTGTCTTCGAGAGATGGGAGAAGAGTTGCATCACGAAGTCATGAGTCGTGAAATCCCGATGCGCTCGGAAGTGGACCCTAGGGTTAGATTGGAGGTCACATGGTTGAGACATAAGGAAGGAGCTAAAGACTCGTTAGCCCTTTTCTACATTTCGAGAGTCAAAGGAGTCATAGGGACTCACAACAGAAATCGCGAAGTCGTGAAACATGAAACACCTTTTTTGGGTGAAGGTGGTGGTCACATCGGTTGGTCATGTGGAGTGGAGGCTCAAACCAAGTGCTTTTTCGAACATGCATAACTTCTAAGAAGGACCTGTGGTTATACGTGTTGGAGATTCTAGTTGGGAATCAAGGAGCCATTTCAGCTTAGGGAATAGGAAGATCCAAAGACCATGAGGTCAATCAGAACCTGTTGAGGTAGGGGTGTTGCGTCAAGTGGTATTAGAGCTTACAATCATTGTTTTTAGTAAGAAAGGGAGATAGAAGGCAAGTTGTGATTTGAATTCTATGTGGAACATATTTAAATAATGCCGCCAAGAATACGTCAAGAGAGAGCTATGCCCGATCCATCCGTGGAAAGGGAAATGAGAGAACTTTGTGCTTGATTGGATGCTATGGAGACAACACAGAGGAGAAAAACTGATACTGGAGATATCAGTGAGGCTGAAAGAGAAAATGAAGATGGAGCTGAAGAAGAAGTTGTAGCCGAAGATGCTCTAGAGGAAAGTCTATTCAAGTTTGTTGCAAAAATAGGTTCCAGAGAGAAAATGGACATCCCAATGTATGAAGGAAACTTAGACGTTGAGGAGATGCTAGATTGGTTTAGAGCTCTGCACAAATACTTCGACTATGAGGATATTGAAGAAGATCAGAACGTTAAACATGTTGTCACTAGACTGAAAGGGCATGCAACACTGTGGTGGGATGAACTGTAGGCTCTAGGCATTGCAAAGGAAAAAAATGAATCAAAACCTGGGATATGATGGTCGCAAAGATGAAAAGCAAGTTTATACGCAGAGATTACCAAATTAATCTATTTCGAAGAATACTGAATTTGAGACAGAAAGGGATGACAGTGAAGGAATACACTGAGGAATTTTATAGACTCAACATCAGATATGGTCATCGTAAGAGTGATTATAAAAAAGTCACCAGATACATGAATGGCTCGAGATACGAAATTCAAGATGAGATGAGCATGGTGACAATAAAAAATGTGGAAGATGCTTATCAAGTTGCTTCAAAGGAAGAAGTGAAATTGGCCCGAAATCAAGGTCAAAGGGACAGAGGTAGAAGTCAGAGAACAGGAAAATAAATTTCCCAAGACAGAGTACAAAAGCCCAAGGATGGAGAGAAGAAACCTCATAACCACCCAGAAATAGGAGGAAGTTCACAGGGAGGACAGTATGCCGATAGAAACACTTTTCCTTGAGCGAGAGGAATAGGAAGAGGTAGAGGTGGTGAAATAAGGTGTTTTGTCTATGGAAAAGGTCAGACATAACTATTTTGAATGTCCATATAGAAAAAGGGATGGAGGAGGTGAAGATCACATTTCATAAGTGCAAAGGAGAAATGTTGAGGCAAAATATATAGAAGGCGGAAGATCGTTAATGATGCGTAAAATTCTCTTGAATCCAGAGAAAGAGATAGAGAATCCAGTCCAAATGAACAGTTTGTACATAACTTCTTGCAAAAACAAGGATAGGGTATGCAAGGTAATTGTGGACAGTGGAAGTATAGATAATATAGTATCCACAGAAATGGTGGAGAAGATGGAATTAGAGACAGGTGCACATCCGAGCCCATACAAGGTTTTGTGGTTGAAAAAAGGACATCAGGTATCAATCACTAAACAATGTTTAGTTGAATTTAAGATATGGGGATAAAGAGATGAGATTTTATGTGATTTTATTCCCATGGATGTCTGCAATATTTTGTTGGGGAGACCATGGAAATATGACTTGAATGTTATTCATGATGGAGGAAAGAATGCATATACCTTGGAGAAGAATTGTAGGACACATATGTTGCTGCCAATTGAAGACAAGAAGGTGAAAGAAGAAACAAGAAATACTATACTTCTCATGAGAGGGAAGGAACTTATGGATGAAGTAAATAAAGATCAAGGCATGCAGTTTGTTGTGGTGAGGAAACCTAGAGTCATCTTGACCAGTACTTCGATGGATGATCTACCTGAAGAAATTTGGGAAATGCTGGAGAATTTCGCTGATATAGTGGTGGATGATTTACCTTGTTCATTGCCACCCATCAAAAGTATAAGCCATCACATTGACCTTATACCAGGGGCGAGTTTACTAAACAAAGCAATGTACAAATTGACGCCGCAGAAGAATGAAAAGGTTAAAAGGCAAGTCCAGGATTTGATGGACAAGGGGTTGATCAAAGAAAGCTTGAGTCCATGCATTGTACCAACATTGTTAATTCCAAATAACGATGGTGGATGGAGAATGTGTATAGACTCGAGGGCTATAAACAATATCACCATCAGGTATATATTTCCTTTACCGAGGATGGATGACTTGATGGATTGCTTGCATGGAGCAAAGTTTTTTTCAAAAATTGATTTGAAGAGTGGGCATCATCATATTAGAATGAGGGAAGGTGATGAATGGAAGAAAACATTCAAGATGAATGAAGGGTTGTATGAATGGATTGTCATGTTGTTTGGTTTGATGAATGCGCCAAGTACTTTCATGAGATTGATGAGCGAAGTCTTGATATATTTCATTGGAAAGTTTGTAATCGTGTATCTTGATGATATATTGATCTTCAGTAAGACTGAGGAAGAGAATCTGAGACACCTAACTCTAGTGATGAGGAGGTTGCAGTAAGAGAAGTTGTTGATAAATCTGAAGAAGTTGTATTTCATGAAGAAAGATCTCATTTATTTATGTTTTGTGATCTCTTTGAATGAGGTGAAGATGGATCATGAGAAGGTAAAATCAATCAAAGAATGGTCGTTGCCAAGGAATATCTTTGAAGTCAGAAACTTCCATGGATTAGCCAGATTTTACAAGAAGTTCATCATAAAGTTTAGTGGGATTAGTGTACCAATGATGGACACAGTCAAGAAAAGACGTAAATCTTTTCATTGGACAGAGGAAGCAGAAAGAAGTTTCAAGTTGTTGAAAGAGAACATAACTAGACAGCCAGTTCTGGTTCTGCCAGATTTCAGTAAAACATTTCAAGTGAGATGTGACGCAAATGGATTTGCAGTTGGAGAAGTCTTAAGTCAAGATAATAGAACAATTTCATACTTCAATGAGAAGCTAAATGATGCCAAAAGGAATTATTCCACGTATGATAAAGAATTTTATGTAGTCATACAGGCGTTGAATAAATGGAGACACTACTTGGTTCCAAAAGAGTTTGTTTTGTATAGCGATAATCATGCTTTACAATTCATAACCAAACAGGAGAAACTGAACCAGAAACATGCAAAATGGGTTGAATTATGCAAAACTTTACTTTTGTTATAAAGCATATTTCTGGAACTACCAACAAGGTTTCTAACGCATTGAGAAGGAAATGTTTGATACTGTAGGAGTTTCGAGTGAAGACCTTAGGTTTTGATAACCTTAAGGACATGTACATAGATGATTCAGATTTCAAGGATGCTTATGAAACATGTGAGAATCTTGTTCTGAGAGATAGAATACAATGGGTTGAATATTTGATCCAGAATGGATTGTTATTCAAACGAAATAAGTTGTGTATCCTGAAGAATTCTATGAGAGAGAATCTTCTGAAGGAAAAACATAGTGGGGGATTGGCTGGACACTTCGACCATGACAAGACATTTGCACAACTAAGAAGTTTATACTATTGGCCAGGGATGAGGACTGATGTCAAGAAATTTGTTAACAAATGTATAATTTGCCAACACGCAAAGGGGAAAAGACAAAATACATGATTGTATCAACCATTTCTAGTACCAGATAGGTTGTGGGACACGGTGAGCATGGATTTTGATTTAGGACTATCGAGGACACAGAGAGGTTGTGATTCCATATTTGTGGTAGTCAACAGATTCTAAAAAATGGCACATTTCATTCCATGTCAGAAAACCAGTGATGCAACACACATTGCAAATCTATTTTTCAAAGAAGTTGTTCAACTTCATGGTTTACCCAAGAGTATTGTTTTAGATCGAGATACCAAATTTGTTGGTCATTTCTAGAGGACACTATGGAAGAAGATGGGGATGGAATTATATTTTATCTCAACATATCACCCTCGGACAGATGGACAGACTGAGGTGGTAAATCAAAGTTTGGGAGACTTATCGAGGAGTTTAGTAGTTGAACATCACAGTCAGTAGGATCAAATTCGGTCGCAAGTGGAATTTGCATATAAATACTAACCTAACCAAAGCATAGGACAAATCCCATTCCATATAATGTATGGAATGCAACCAAGAGAAGTATCTGAGTTGAGAGACTTAGAGAAGAATGAGTTTAGAAGTGCTGGAGCAGAAGATTTTGCAGCAGAAATGAAAGAGCTCCACAGGAAGATTAAAGAGTGGTTGCAGAGTTCCAATTAGGAATACAAGTGCAGAGAAGATCAACACAGAAGAGAGATGCAGTTCAAAGTGGGATATTTAGTCTTAGCACATCTAAGAAAGGAAATATTCCCAAGGGGAACATATAATAAGATGGAAATGAAAAAGATAGGGCCATGTAAGATTCTGAGAAAATTTGAGGCAAATGCTTATGAGATAGAATTTCCATATGATGTGGGCATATCACCCATATTCAATGTAGAATATTTGTATCCTTACAGATTAGATGAAGTAGATGGGGCAGAGAATCAAAAGTAAGTTCAGTGGGTCAAACAGATTATTGTAGCTGAAAAGTCGCAGATGGAAAAGATCATTGATCAAAGAGCTAGCAAGAAGACCCGGAGAAAAACATATTTTGAATACTTGGTGAAGTGGAAGGGACACCCGATTGAAGATGCCAGTTGGGAAAGTGAAACAGATATCCAGAACCATGGACAAATGGTGAAGGAGCTCATGAACAAGAGTTCATGAATTTTTCATCCAGGGGAGTATGATGCAGGAGCATTGCAAGCTAGCAAAGCAGAGGACAACTTGATATGCACCAATGCGCATTTGAGGATTTTTTGAATTTGAAAGGATGAAGCATTAATGTAATATCTGGAAAAGATAGTTTTTGCTTTTATGGTTTAGAGACTATAACGCAGATATTGAGTAGTTGATCTCGTCTGTTTGTTGGAGGCAATTAATGTAATAAATGTAAAGTAGATGTAGTCTTTAATTCGATTTGATAGCTTAGAGATATAAGGAGGGAAAACTCTAGAAATCTCCCTCGTATGTATTGTAATGTATCATTATTTATAATTGTAAGTAGTTGGAAGTTGTAGAGCAAGAGAATAGAAGAGTAGAGAAGAACAAATACTATTGAAGTTGTATAAGCAGATAGTTGATGCTATAGAAACCATGTATAGAAGCACTAAGTTAATATAAGAGAATGCTTTGACTCAATTTCATTGTGTTGTGATAAATACTATTTGCATCTATTTAATGGTATGTTTATAGTTTGATTATATGATATGTTATGCATTTGTTTCAATGTTGTGTATGTGTATGATTTCATGTTGAATGTATGAAGTCTGTGAGAGGGAGAGTATGAGCTTCAATTGTTTCTCTTCCTAAGAATTCCTGCGAGGAGTGCAGTGAAAGTCTACAAGGAGTGTGTTGACGAGACTCTAAGTTTTATCTTAGACAAGATCAGGAGAGATATCGTTGTTTTCATACCAAAAAAAGTGAAAGTATAGCACAAAGCCGTGCAAGGTGTGTGCAGGCAAGTTGAGGTCTTAAAATTTTCCAACCCAGTGAGTGGTTGAAGGATTTCTGTCGCAAGGAATGAACATAATTGGAGAGTTCAGATAATCAGTGATTATCATGAAGGCCGCGAAGAGTGCGGTAAAGAATTCCCTAGAATCCTTGAGTTTGCATCAAGAACCAAGCTCAGGAAGGATAGAGGCTTCGAGAGTTCGAAGGGAAGACGAGGGTCGAAGTCGTTTCATAGAAGGAAATCTTAGAAGGAAGGGTGCCAAGTCATTTGGCAAGATTTGTAAAAAGTCTGAACGGATGGTTGAAATTCTCAGAGGGAGAACTTCCAATTCTCCATGGACCGTTGGATTCAGTGGATCAATAGAAAAGTTAAGACCGAGTGTCTTTCAACACTCGCAAGATCAGGAGGAATAGTTACCGTCAGATATGGATCAATGAGAGCCGTTGATATTGTGGTTTTGAATTTCGGCATTTCGGAAGTTGGAGTGTGGATAAAGTTGTGACTTGGATATATTGAGTTGCAAAATCCTGATACGCGAAATCCCGATGAAATTTGGATCGTCATATCATCGAGGGTTTAGGGTCATTGATTTGAGGGGGAGAAGTCATGAGTTTGGACTTCGGGAGATGGGAAAGAGTCACATCGGGAACTCATGAGTCGTGAAATCCTGATGCACTCAGAAGTGGACCCCAGGGTTAGATTGTAGGTCACATGGTTGAGACATAAGGAAGGAGCTAAAGACCCGTTATCCCTTTTTGACATTTTGGGAGTTGAAGGAGTCAGAGGGACTCACAACAGAAATTCGGAAGTCGCAAAACCCGAAAAACAGTTTTCGGGTGAAGGTGTTGGTCACATCGGTTGGTCATGTGGAGTGGAGGTTCACTCTTAGTGCTTGTTTGCACAGGAATAACTTCTAAGAAGGACCCGTGGTTATACGCATTGGAGATTCTAGCTTAGAATCAAGGATCCATTTCAGCTCAGGGAATAAGAAGATCCAAAGACCGAGAGATCAAGCAGAACCTGCTGAGGTAGGTTTGTTGCATCAAATTACATCGTTACATTGGCTAGTTGAGATTGCACCTATGCCAAACCCATCGACATCGCCGCCCCTCTTGGCGTAGCTTCCAACTACATGGAAATTTTGACTGTCTCCACTTGAGTTGTCACCTTCTGCTAGGGTGAGAAGAACTTTGATATGGAGAAGTAACCCCGCAATAAACCATTCTGTGTGCTACATGCCTAGATTTGTAACGTCATCCTATCCAATAAAATTTTAAACCGTTGGTCATAATCCCATATGGTCTCACCTTCCTTCTGCTTGATATTTTTATCTTTGTGATACATTGGGATTCAGACTTAGGAATCTATAACTCCCTAAGTATATCCTACTTAATTTCATCTAGGGACCTCACCAATCCTATTGTTGCAGTATACTTATACTTCATATAGCATGCCAAGGCTCTGTCCCTGAATATGGTTTCTAGTTGTGTGATTTTGGCTAATTCATCTATGATTATTTTCACATAACATATTTATTCACATGTAAACCAATGTTTCTCTGCATCATCGTTAGCCATTCTCTGGAGTACGACTAACCTCGGGGTACTATCCTGATTTTGCATCTCAAACTCGAGCTATTTCCTATTCTTTGAATGCTACGGGTTTGATTTTTCCACACCACTATTTCTCAAGGTAAAATATTTTTGACTTCACCTTCTTCTTCACTTTTCTTTTTGATTCTATCTTCTTCCTCTCTATATTCAACTCCAATTGCTTCACTATTTGTTGTGTGTTCTTCTTGATTAAAAATGCCTAAGGGAGGTGGTACAAAGGGGGGTTAAGTCCATATTCTTCTAAAATTTATCACAAAGTGACCCAGAGAGTTGTCTACTTGCAACTATGCAAGACCATCTACTATTGTCAATTTGTCTCCCCCACCATTAGGGGAGCCTTTATATTCTTGTTCTTTCAATGCACCAACATGCCACACTCTACCTTCCTGCCCTCTATGCACACCACCAATGTGCACTTTGTCTCCCGATATTATCTGCACACTACCACTTTGCATGCTATATTCTTCTCTGAACAACACACTACTCCTATGCATGCCATATTTTCCTCTTATCAATGCACCACTACTCTGTGCTTCATCTTCCTCTAAGGTTGTGATATTCCACAACAAATAATGGGTGCAGACTTTTCCACCTAGGCCCTTACTAGTATCACTTTTGGTATCCCCACTGGACAACATATCATCTATGCCACACCTATTTGTGGGCCTATCCTCATCTATGCTCCACTCTGAAACAACATACTCTTTTGCACTACTACTTTGTGCAATCCCTTTTCTCTTCATCTTGGACCCGACCCCTCATCATGTGCCCCTGTCTAACTCTTTTCCACTCTTCTTATTATCTCAGCTCTTCTTGCATGCCTCTCAAATATTTTTCTCCTCTTCTCCTCTGGGTCCATTCCACACCTCACCTCATCTCAAAAATTTCTGGATCCTCCTCAATAGATCCATTTTCTCTCTGACTTTCACTCGTCTTTTCAACNATTGGGATCCATATACATTAACCCTTTATCCATGAACACCATTTTTCTCCAAAGTTGGATTTCTTCCAGCATCCACTTTCTCGGACCTTCCACAAACTTTATTTCAACCTTGCTGAAAGAGTTAGTGTATTCCAAGACAAACTCAATAATGTAGCCTTATTTTACTCAAGCAAACCAGAAATCAATAACCCGAGTATGTTGGATTACTGAGGGGGGGGGGGGTGAATCAGTAATAGTGGAATTATAATCCTTTTTTATCCAAATTTATCCAAGTGTTATATCAAAGTAGTATTATTATCCAATAATGAGCAATAAGAAAATAACAATCACACAGATACACAGTACACCAGTGTTTTTTCTTATGTGTCTTGAAGAATTACATTCATTGGAAGCACCAACTTCCTTTGTTTTCCAGCTGCAACTGGAAGGAGGCTCCAACCCCCTAGATTCTTAGGCTAAAACCTGAGGGAATCTCAAACTCCCCAATTATATGGCTACAACCCCCTATGTTCTCTAGCTACAACCAAAAGGTGGCTACAACCACTTGTCCTTGCCCCATCCTGCCACCCTGAAGTAGAAGTAGAATGATGGAACCACTATCAACCTTTCACTGTGAGATATACCACTGTAAATCTGTACCAATAAATCTAAACCATGCATCAACCATTCATGAACCTGTACCTCAACCTGTAATCAACCTATACCATAAACAAGTGCATCAACCATGCACCAACCTGTACCAAATAACCTGTAATCAACCTGTACCATAAACAAGTGAATCCAAACATGTACCAAGTATGTTCCAATCATGTGTCAACTACTCATCAACTATGACTCATCAATATGTACCAACATCATCAACTATACACCTCATGTA